>JAPKLX010000417.1:0-46468 GCA_026898415.1 Leonotis leonurus | reverse complement strand
CTTGAGAGTACGATTTGGGTTATGCTTAATTACACTATTAACAATGATCTCGTCCAAATTGCGAGTAGTATAGTTCATTAAGCACGACACATCCCTTTAAGTATATAGGCTGGAAACATTCCTCGTGCCCAATACTGATCCCTTATCGGACAGTGGGTCTGGACTCAACAACGCCACGTACTTAAGGGTATATTTGAGTGAAATAAGTATATCGGCTGGAAATATTCCTCGTGCCCGTTACTGATTCCCTTTATAGGGCAGTGGGTCTGGTCTAAACAACGCCACGTACTTGTTTGAGAGAAACATATATGTAGTGTTGCACTGTAAAGTTACGTAATTTGCATTAAACATATATATATTGTACTACCATTTAATTTTGGTAGTTGGAGAAATTTATGGGATAACATAATCTTCTAAAAATATTCAAAAATTCATCCTAATTTTGAATTATGATCATTTTAATTGAAAAACCCAACCAGAAATAATTCCATCGCACGCAATAACGCCATTTACATGTATATTTTAATGCAATTCATATGTATGTGTGATGCAACATAATATTATTAAAGAGTACATAGATGAAATAACAATGCAGTTTACACGTATATATCAATGCAATCCACATGTATGCGTGGTGCAACGTAAAAAGTGCGATAACAGTCAGTTTTGCTATAATATTTTACACCTTATAAACAATGCAAAAACTTAAGTATTTAAGTGCAAATATGAATGCTGTTGATGCAAGCATATGGATATTTATTCAACTAGGTGCGATGTGAGTCTCCGGGCATGAGAGATGGCCGTTGTGGGCGCCGTCTTTGTCGCCGGAGATGCTCACGCTCATGTCCATATAAAGGAGGCCATTGTTGGCAGCGTCGACCATGCGGCGCTCGGTGTTCTCGTAACCCTATCAAACTCGCTGTTGTTGTTCCCACTTCGCCGCCACCGATGTCGGGTTCTTATGATTTTCATTCTGAGTCGTTGTCGTCGTCTCCTTCCCAGTCGTGATCTTAGTCGCTGCTGTCTGCTCCCCGACCGTATATCCTCGGCTCACCCGCGAATAGTGCTGCTGGTGCGTCCGCTCATGTTGCCACGAGACGTGGAGGCGGTGGAATCACATACGTCGCCACCGTGCTGCCATGGTGTTGTCGCCTTCCTCCCTCTTCTCCGTATACGATCCTTAGATTTTCATCAAATAATCTCCGTCGCCGTCTTCTCCCTTCTCTCTCCTAAATTCTCCAATATGGTAATTGCAATCTTGTAATTAAGGTATGATTTTTTTCTTTCATCACACAATTACGTATTTAACATTCTAATCATAACTATGTAATATTTTATTAATTTAAAATTCAAAATTATGTAGTTAATTGTGTGCCACACGATCTCAATTATGGACGACCCAAATTACTTCCTATTTCCTATTCAAAAATCACTTTTTATATGATCTACATCCTATATACATATTTCATACATATAATTTGTATATATAAAATGTTTCTAAATGGATTACATGAAATCATATTTATATTTATATTTATATTTTTTTCTATTATTAATATTTAAGATTTTGTTATTATTTATATTTTTATATAAATATTAATTATGAAAATTTTAATTTAATTCATAGATCATATATTATTAAAATAGATATATCATTAAAATTAAATAATATATAATTATTAATAGAGTTATGATATATGAAAATTATATAAAAATATTGTAGATGTTGTGATAATTAATTTTATTTAAGATTAATATGGGTTATATATTAAAACAAGTTTTCAAACAATAACTATTATAAGAATTTATACTAAAATCATAAATTAATTTGAATGATAATTTTGTAGTTGACTTCAAATTAATAATTCGTTATGTAAAAGTAAGTCAAATATATTTTATTGCATAAGAAAATTTAGAATTTCATAACAAAATATAACTATAAATAATAATAACTTCAAGTATATATATTATGATTTTTTTTTTCAATTTACACATATGTTTTAAATAGTTATATAATTTTATTTTTGTAGTGTATTGTTTTTATAATTATAAAAGAACTATTGATATTTACTGAATATCTATATATTTAAATATTTATTTTTATATATTTATTGCGTACATGGGTGCATAAACTAGTTATCTTTAAAATACAATACATTATTTTTTTAATTTCTGTACAAAATGTCAATTATTCAACATAAAAAATACTCCCTCTGTCCACGATCTTTCTTCCCAACTTTCCTTATTGGTCCGTTCACCAAGTTTCTTCCCACTTCTTTTTCTATTTTTGGCAACCATTTACTTCACTCACAACTCAACACATCATCAATAATGTGAGTCTCATTCTCTACTAACTACACACTACTCAATATATATAATCATTAATATGTGCCCCTTATTCCACTCATTACTCTATATACTTTACACATCATCAATAAAGTGGACACCATCCTCCACTAACTATACAATATTCAATACATTTTACCTTTTACCAACTAAGTCAACACAATTTATTAAAACCCGTGCCGGATCAAATTGAGAAGAAAGATCGTGGACGGAGGGATTATTATTTTTTCCATAAAAGAGCGAAAGAATAAATAAAAGCAGATACCAAATATTTCCAGAAGCTACTCAACACTTCTCCAACCGAAATAAAAATAAAAGACCACAACTATCTATGTGCGACATTTCCTGCTTCTACGTATCTCTGCAATAATTCCTTCTTCAAGTGTATATGAATCCTATATTTTGAAACTCAGCGTGAAGCAAGGAAAAAGGAGGAGCAAATGGCGAGTTATCTATGGAAGACATTCTTTGAAGAAGAAGATCGTCCAGAGAAGCCAAGGAGATTTGGTGTCACCGAAATGAGGGGACCTCATTATTCTATTTTCTCCAAAAATCACCTCCAGGTAATTTTCTCTCCATCGAATTTTGAAGAATCACTGATCTGTGTTAATTCTGTTTTTATTCCTTATTATTTGATTTGTTCTAATTTCTTTGGTATGAGACGGTGCTGTAATTTCAAGTTTCTTCAAGTTCGAATTCGAGTGTGTCGTCAATTCATTAAGCAAGCTGCGAGATTTTTGGCTTTATTCTTCTCACCTTTGAATTTTAATTTTTTTTTATCAACGTTGACGGTTTCGCGTGATGTTTGATATTATTATCTTTTATTGTTACTATTATTCTCTTGCAATTTCGAACATTTCTTGTCTGCATGTGATGCTTATGATGTGTTTCAGTTTTCGTGAAGATCTATGATGTAGCTTGTTATGTTCTAAGAGACATCCTGAGGAGCTTAAGAATATTCTACTGTTGTGTAGATATCAAGTTGCCAAAGCCGATTTAATTATTCCCAGAAGTATTTTATCGGGATAAGATTGCCAAATTCTGCAATTTGTTGCTACCTGTTCTCATATAAGCGACTTTTTTTCCAGTATCAATTGTGTAGTTCATAATTCAGTAAACAAGCATGAACACATGTGGCACAGGAAATTTTTGACTCCATGGGGCAGTTTGTTGATGGTGTGAAGTTTACTGGAGGCTCTCAAAGTTTGATACCTAAAAGTTACATAAAAGAAGTAACTAATCTGGCGCATAAGCACAATGTGTATGTGAGCACCGGTGACTGGGCGGAATACCTGCAGCGTGGAGGTACTTCTGCTTTCAAAGACTATATTGAGGTAATAAAGATGGAAAAGGTTTCCCTTACAGCAAATCACCTACTATAAGTTCCCCTACTTTTCTAGTGATATATTGTTCTGCAATATGTCTTAGGAATGCAGAGAATTAGGATTCGATACAATCGAGATAGATGCTGGGTCACTTGGAATTCCTGAAGAAGCCTTATTGAGATATGTGAGGCTTGTTAAAACAGGGGGTCTGCGAGCTAAGCCTTTGTTTGCTGTGAAGTTTAACAAGTCAGATATACCTATGACTGGTCATAGAGCATATGGCTCATATGTGGTCCCTACACCTCGAACTTCTGGTGAGCTCTCTTAACTTGTTGGAGCTGTTGATTGTATAGTGTCATGGATGCTAGATGCTCCACTTCAACTTGTTAAGTTGTACTTTTAACGTCTATACATAACTTTAAATAGTTCAGTATCTCCTAGTAGGGTATTATGTTCTATGGTGGAAGATGATTAGCGTCAGGTAATTTGGTTTGAAAGCATTTTATTGTTACTAATCCTTTGATGCACAGCTAAGGTAAAAATCTTGTTCTATTCACTATTAGAATTAGCTAAAGGGTTGATAAAATAAGAATTTTAGCATCCTTCCATAAATCACTCAAACGGCAATAGCGATCAGCTTCTTTTTCATTAATTGTGCCTGCAAAATCACATTTATAATCACTGGAAGTCAGGTTATTAAGCCGGCTATAGAATTACCTTTCCCAGTTTGTACTCTTAATCAGGTGTTTAATTTCTTTAAAAGAAACTAGGCACAGTAGAGTTATCTCCTATTTCATGCACTTGGATGGGATGTGATGCAGCAAAGCGTGTAATCAAGCACGCAAAAGGTTTTCGAGGCGTTGATCAAACCCTAATGCATTCATAAAAAAGTTTCTTCTCCCTGAACAACCTCTAACAAGCGTATAAATAGTTCTAAAACGAAAAAGCAAACACAGGAAATAAAAGCTCACAAAGACGGGCTGCCACTAGAAGTCCCAAACAATAAGAAAACCCATGCATAACTGTGATGTAATAAAGCTGTAAAATATGAAATAGTACTCAAACTCCATCTTGCATGATTCTCGCAGCTTTGTCTCCAACATCATGTTCTCTAAAATTGCATGATAGCTTTGAGTGGTCCGTTAGATAAAGGATGCCCTAATAGTTAAGCAAGCTAACTTGAGATGCTAAATTTTTTTCACGATTCTGCAGAGCTTGTTGAGGATGTAGACCTATTGATTAGAAGGGCAGAGAGATGCCTTGAAGCTGGAGCAGACATGATAATGATAGATGCTGATGATGTCTGCAGACAAGCAGATTCTATGAGGAATGATATAATAGCAAAAGTCATTAGTCGATTGGGGCTTGAGAAAACCATGTTTGAAGCATCAGATCCCAAGACATCTGAATGGTTTATTAAACAATATGGTCCACGAGTAAGTTCCTCTATTCTATCATTACCTGCTAGTTTTGGTATTTGTATATGTCTAGTTTGCAGCTAAGATCACAAGTTCTGTTTCTTATATGTTTGAAGGTAAATCTTTTCGTGGATCATTCTCAAGTCATGGACCTGGAATGTGTTAGAGGTTGTAACTTGGGCAAGGATCATTCATCTGTTCTCAGTTCATCTTATTATCGGTTTTAAGCTGATGTCGTGTCATGAAATTCTACTTGAAAGTCATTACTAGTAAATAGTAATGCTTTGTGTGCCTTGAGATGCTTTGTTCAGAGTCATGTTAGATAAAACTTTCCCCAGCCACTTCTACTGTTCATGTATTTGAGAGTTGGAAATAGTCGTCATAATATGTTGTGTTATCTTGTTATATGTATCTGTATGCTTATATAGTCATGTATTTCTGGAACCGACTCTTTATAGATTTGAGCAGAGGTTCTGAGTGTACCATTTTCACTTCTAGTATGTGACACCTATCGTTGCGATACTGTGGTAACTTACCTCAGATTGCTCTATGCATATAATCTGATTCGAAAATTAACACGCGACAAAAACAAAAAAAGTTTTGCTTGTGCAGTTATATTATGGGAAGTGTAACGGATGTATGCGTTTGGTTTTCTTTAGCAATATGTTCTCTGCACATTTCTTCTGGGCGGGGCTAATGAAATAGTTTTAATTTTTCGATCATCTATGGTATATATCTCATCTTTCTCTCATTTTTCTTGTTATTGTACATATTGTCCAGTTTCGCTTGATGGGAATCGTGGGGAGTGAGTCATGTTTGCTGTGTTCCATTAATATAACTATATTTGTGCTGTTTATTTAGGTGTAGTCCTCTAATATTCAGTTCAAGAATTGACATGTCACGGTCCTATTTCCTATTCATGTGCTTCTATCTTCAACATTATAAAATGAGTTAACTATTAAATTTATTTCAGAGGGGGTTAGTTGATTATTTGGCATTATCATATATATACTGATCACGACTTCTGTTCCTAGCTTATATATCATACACTTACTTCTACATAAGGATATGTTTAATTTCGTTTGCGGTCCTTTCATCTCTGTGGACGCACGAGAAATATAGGCACGGATCATGTGACGTGGATACTAGTAAATGTAAGTGTAAAGCATGAGCATGGCTGCATGGGTTGGTAAGAGCATTTATACGCGTCACAAATGAGAGTATTTACTTGATACTTCATTCATCATATTTAACGCTATTTCTTTTATTGATGTTAGATGTGCTTGTGCCAAATGTATATTCCGTTTTGAGTTGTGTCTGTTTCGGACGAACTTCGTATGTTTTTAGAAAAAAATGCGATAAAGTTAATAACCTTGCAATATGATTGTTCAATTACACAATTTTTTTTTGAAAACCAGTAAATATATAAGAGGAAGAAAAAGACTGAAAATATTATTGGAAGAAAATTTCTAGAATTGTATTCTTATTCAATTGTCTTTTAAATTTACAAATATATATTAAATATAATAAATTTACAAATATTCTAATAGTAATGTTTTAAAAATAATATTGTTTATAACATTTTTCTTGGACAATACTATGTGATATACACATAGTCGAGTTATCCATAGTATAAAAAGAAGAGTTGAGGAAAAGAGTATATGTTAATATATATATATATATATATATATATATATATATATATATATATATGATTGAGTTTTAGTACAAACGATATATTGTTTAAAAAATAGAAAGTAATTTGAACGTTTGAATTGTGTTGATTTAATAATTATTATTATTTCCATTTTTTATAATTAAATTTTGGATGAAAATTTGCATTTGCTAAATTACAATGCAAAAGGACAAATCATTAAAAATTTAAATTTTGCCAAAAATTACCGAATCCATATCATATTCAAATTATAAACTGCTAAAATCTACTTTCAAACTTAAACTGCAATAAGTCTCATGAAACTTGGATGAGGAGCTAATGAATTGTACGATCCACATGTCTAAATAAATAAATACATCATGCAATTATAAACGTAATTAAATACCATGTAAATCATGCAATCACATATAAGGCTATCTAATTGGGTCAGGTAGGGTACCCGTTCCGAAATTTTCGGATACCCGTATCCGAAAACTCTAAATTTATGATACTCGATACCGATCCCGATTTTATATTCGAGTATCTGGTACCTGATTCGGGTAGTTCGGGCTGGCTATTAGGATACCCAATTTTCTTAAAATTGTTGAGAGATATATATATTAGTGCAAACTTAGAAATTAAAGTTGATGAAGAATAGAAGAAGAGAGAAAGATGAAGAACATAAGAAGTAGAGACAAGAAGGAGAAGAAGAAAATGGTGAGGAGGTGGGTGATAAATTAAAGAAGGTGAAGTGGTGACATGAATGTAGAAGAAAGAGAAAGAAGTGAATGTGCGTAGGAAAAAAGAGACCGAAGGTGGAGAGGTGAGCAATTGTAGAAGAAAGAGAAAGAAGTGAAATGTGCGTAGATAAAAAGAGAAAGAAGGTGAAAAGCTTACACACCATGAGGAGTGAGGATTGGTGCAAAAAAGAGAAAAATGAGGAGAAAGAGAGAGAAAGAAGAGAGAGAGGCACATCAAAGGAAAAAATGAGAAAGGAAAGTGCGGCTGTGTCAGGAAAGAGTCATAGACTAGTTATTGGGAAGTGGAGAAACAAAAAATAAATAATAAATATTATTTAATTAAAAATTCCGGTATTCAGGTTTAACCGTCGGGTATCTGGGCATACCAAATACCCGATTAATACTCTATAATATACCTAAATTTCGACCCGATACTCTATTATTTTGGATTTGGGGTACCCTAATATCTGAACGGGTCGGGTATTTCGGGTAAAACCTGAAACCCGATACCCTATTTGACAACCCTAATCACATAGAAGAGATAAAAGCGGAAAAATCGAGATCAATGCATGCTCCTAAGTGATCAAATTTATACATCTTCCAAATGTTGGCCATCAATCAGAGGAACGATCTGAATTGTTAGTCGCGAATAGTTCGACCTCAAAAACATCTGGCATACGACTCAACCTATAGTACAACTATATTGTGGATGATAATGTGTCGGTTTTATTTAAGAGTGAGGGATCGAAAATTTTCGTGTGGGAACACTGCTAATTTTTGAAAATCATAGTAGTGTAATGCATTGTGATGATCGATTTTTCTAGCTCTTTGAATGAATCTGGTCGGCCACCCCTCCCATTTATTTTTAGATGTATCTGTGGGCTATGTCAGGGTTTTTAAGGAAAATGAGTCTGAATCTCCAACTTAAAATTAAGTCCATTAATATCTTCAATAGTTCCCTAAATAATAACTGACGAGCCCGTTTTTCTTGCTCTTTTATGTCTTTTTTAGGTGTAGATCGAGTCTTTTTCCCTTTATTTTATGTTGAATCTGATAGAGTTAGCATAACTTTATTAATAGGTTCACTTTGACTACTATGCTAACATCCGATTTTGCTATTTTCACATTTCCACAGGAGAAAAAATATATAAAACCGTAAAAATGTGAACTAACAAGACATGGGATATGGCCAACTCAAGTTCATTGTTGATGAGAAACACGTCGAGACTTTGTTTGTTGAGGAATGCAAGGAAAACTTGAAGCAGTTCCGCAAAATTAGTAAGGAGTGCAGAGTCAACAAATTGAATACCCCTATTTTTACTCATGCACAACTAAACGTGGGGAGAAGAAGATGGGTGGATTTGAGTTGATTTAAAGGAGAAAACTCATATATAAATATCGCGGAAACCTTATGATCGAGGCGCGTAGTTTAGAAATTCTATATTTGCTTCTTTATTGTATGTTTCTTATATCTTGAGCGTACATCTTTGTTTGTTGAGAGTATTGTTGACTAGTGAGAGTTTCATATCTTGTAAGACAATACTCAACTTTTATAATATATTTTTGGCCATACGGCTCGTGTATGTTATTGATTAAAACCTACACAAAACCTTACTATGTTGTGTCATATCATTTTTACATTGTTGAGTTTTGTGTTACTATACCATAGTTAGATTATTGAAATACACTTTCAAGTAGTATCAGAGCCATTACTCGACAATTTTGAGTGTGGTCCTAGTAGGTGTAACTTAACATGGATCTAACAAGTATGGGTCAATTTCGTCCACCCATCCTTGATGGATCAAACTGCGCCTACAGGAAAACAAGAGTCCGCTCATATATCAAATCTATTGATATAAGAGCTTGGCAATCTGTGGAGGATGGATGGTCAGTTCCAAAAGCTGCGGATGATCAGGAAAATGTGGTCCCAATACCGTCGAACCGATGGACAAGAGATCAGATCGAAGCAGCCATGTTTGATGATAGAGAACTCAACGCCATCTACTCCTCAATAGACATGAACATCTTCAAGATAATCAAAAACAGTAAGTGCGCAAAAGAAGCAAGGGACATCCTCCAAAGTCATTGTGAAGGAGACACAAGTATCAAACAATCTCGACTTCGAATCCTCACCACAAAGTTCGAAAATATGAGGATGGAAGAGGATGAAGACATCAATATCTATACTAAAAGGATCATATACATTACAAATAAATGTCAAGATCTTGGAGAGCCTCTCAATAATAAGGTCCTTGTGTCAAAAGCTCTTCGCACACTACCCTGTAGGTTTGAGATGAAGGTAACAACTATCGAAACATCACAGACAATTGCCGCCAATGAATTCATGGGTCTTATGAATTCCTTTAAGACCCATGAGATGAACTTGGAAGCAAAAGAAAGAAACCTTCGGCAAGAAAAAGGTGGTAGCATTCATTGCTGGAGCAACATCCACTGACTAAATTGTTAAGATAAACGAGTTCAAGGATGACGATGAACTAGAGGAAATACATGAAGGTGATGATGTTGCCTTGATCACCAGAAAGTTCAACACAGTGGTTAGAGAGATGAACAAAGGAAAAACTCAAATCAAGCACAAAGAGCAACACTTTACAAGGATAGAGTATTGAATACCTAAGAGGAATGTCATTACTCCACCAAAACCTATAAGAAATGCATTCTCTAACGCAACCTTCGGGTATGACTCATCCTATATTGTTAATATGCAGTGTCGTGAGTGCAAATGATATGGTCACTATGCCAACCAATGTGTTAACACGTTACGCAAAAGAGGAAAATCCTACTGGGTATCCTGAAGTGATGAGGAGGCAGAGTTTTTTGAGGATCTCGACAAAATTAGTGATGAGACATCATATGATCCCTCAACAACACTATTTTCTATGGTGAAAAAGTCATTATCAGACGATGAGTATGATAACTCAACAATATTTGATCCAATATCAAACATGTACGAGCTTGATTATTACTCTAACATGTTATGTCTAACTGTGTTTACTGATGAAATATAAGAAGATAGTACTGACAATGATGGTAACAATTGAGACGATAACACACTGTCAGTAGTTCTGGAGATGAAAAGCCTCTATGAGGAACTTCTAACCAAGTGGAAGAAGCAAACCAAGGAACTTGATCTTGTTTCAACTGAGAATGTTAAACTCAACGGTTACCTGGAAAAGCTTGAAGCCTTGCTCACACAGAAGGATAATGAACTCCACAAGGTAAGCAGACAGCTGGACGATGCCCAATGAATTTTGAAGAAGTGGAACACCAGTACATCCACGTTGGATGAAATACTGCAAAAAAGAAAGATGAACACCTAGGGATTAAGATTCTCACATGATCCCCATGACACGTCAGCAGCTACGACAACAATGTTCATAGGAGAGTCATCCAGAGCCACCCTCCCCAATCAGGAGGTACCTCAAGGTAAGAAATTTAAGAAACACCAAAGGTACGTTTGTCATTACTGCTTTAAACCTAGTCACATCAAACCCTTCTACTACAAAAGGAAAAATGATAACATGATGTTTAGTAAAACTTTTAAACAACCCAGCTATCTTGAAAAGAAAACTATCTAGAAAGTTTGGGTAAGAAAGGAAGAATTGAAATGTAATGTTGTGTACATAGCCTTGAGCACTAACATGTTTGGATCTTTGTATTTTGATAGTGGATGCTCTCGGCACATGACAGGTAACAAAGTATTCTTGACTAACTACCAATCTTATGAAGGAGGAAACATGGATTTTGGTAGTGGAACGAAATGGAAAATAGAAGGAAAAAGGTGCATGAACGTTCTAGGTCTACCTACTTTCCAAAATGTGTTTCATGTTCAAGGACTCATGGCGAATCTCATTAGTATAAGTCAGTTATTCGATGATGATTTGCAAGTTAAGTCACCCATGATTTCTGCGAAGTGTATGACAAGCACAATATGTGCATCATGAAAGGACAAAGATAATGACAAATGTTATTTGGCCGATGAACCAAAGTGCAACAAGGCACAAATAGATGAAACTATTCTATGACATCAACGATTAGGTCACACTAACTTTTAAAATCTTGACAGGTTAACCCGAATGGAGGCAGTACGGGGACTCCCAAATAAGTAAGGTCGACAAATATGTGTGTGAGGACTGTCAAAAGGGAAAACAGATCTATGCCCCTCACCCAGTTGTCCAACATCGAGAACAACATTTTGGAACAACCAAGTGCTTTGAACTAATGCACATGGACCTTGTTGGACCTGTTGAGGTAGAAAGAATTGGAGGAAAGAGGTATGTTCTTGTCATAGTTGATGATTACTCAAGGTATACCTGTACATTCTTTCTACGTGAAAAATATGAAACCTTTGATGTCTTCAAAATCCTATTTGCTCGAATTGCTAACATGTTTGGTGTTAAGATGTCACGCATAAGATCAGATCATGGAAGAGAATTTGAAAATGCAAGTTTCACACACTTTTGTGAGAGAAGAATGGATCTTCCATGAATTTGCAGCACCAAAAACGCAACAACAAAATGGTGTAGTGGAGAGGAAGAATAGGACCTTGATGGAGATGGTTGACGAGCCCATTTTTTGTGCTCTTTTTGAGCTTGTCTAGGTATAGATCGGGTCTTCTTTTCATTGTTTTTGTGTCTTAGTGTTTGGGAGGACACACTTTTGTGAGACAGGTAGTTGTGAAAAGGAAAGATTTGATGAGATCTTTGGAGGAGCGGATGCAGATTCTCACCGCAGATCCCAAATAGGGAAATATATATTTCCTTTATCCTGCCAGAGCTACATAAGGAAAGAATCAAGGCGGTCAACTGCTGGAGATACTAGGAATCCACTCAATAAGGAAAGATCTTCCATACAAACCCTAGCCACCACCAAGATGAGTTGAATCCTGAGCAAGACAAAGCAGAAGTCAAGATCTTGAGCAAGATGGCGAGGAGAACGTTCGTCCAGAACACTTTATGCCACACGGAGAAGCTTGGAGCAGAAGAAAGGAAAGTTCGGGAAAGTTGGAAGGGAAGGTGCATACGCCGCATGTCTTGACCATGTCTTTAGGCAAGGTGCAGAAGATCCTGACAGCAACGAGAAAATAAGAAAATAAATCTTTATTTCCTTACACAATGGATATGCACGATTTGGACCTCATTGATGATAGAGATGGATATATTTGGAGATATCTACGCAAGGATAGAAATCCTTTGAAACCCTAGCTTTCTCAGAACGTCACGGGCCTGACCCATAGCCCACTCAGCTTCTATATAAAGCTTTGGTCGCAGCAGCAGTCAACATATATAGCATAACATGAAGTACGTGGAGGAGAGTTGCTGCTGCACGAACCACTCACACTCTTCGTTCTAAGAGAGGAATAAACGAAGCCTTCGAGCACCCTTTTATTTTTTCTTGTATTTATTTGCCTTGGTCAGGGTTGGTCCTTCCATGGATTGTTTCCCGTTCTTTGTTTAATTCTAGTATGTTTCCTTTTTGTTTCTTTTATTTATGTCTAGGTAATTTTAATACTTGGTTTGGCTTAAACAAGTTTAGCTAAAATCAACTTATCATTGTGAGGTCTAACATGGCCAACGTAGTTGAACGTGTGTGTTCCTTAAGCCCTGAATCTGATTCTTATACAACTTGATTGAGTCCTCGGTGTGGTTCAGTCGGTAGCAATCTTGGGCAAGGTAGGTTACCACTACGAACTGGAAACTCCAGGTGTTAGCAACTCCCTGCTTGCTAGTTAGAGGGATCAGCGTGGTGATGTAGGTGGGAATACCATGGGACGGGCGTCTGAGATGGTGTGCCCATGGTTGCGCAGTCCCGCTAATGCCTATTTGGGTATGTTGGAGTAAGCTTGGCTTGAGCGAAAGTTTGGGCAAGGGGGATAAGAGGATGAGTAACCCTTACCTTCTTGACTGAAAAGGGATGCTGGGCGAGGCTTAGGTGGCTACTTGATGAGTAAAAAAGGGATTTTCTGGGTGATGCATTTGGGTGGTAGGAGTAAAACTCCATTCTTACGCTTGCCCTTAACCAATGACATGTGTATGCAACGAGAAACTTTGCACCGATGATGAAGGAGTTGATCAAGGAGTAACAAGTTGAACCCCAAGCCAAGTATCTTTTTTGCCTTTTACTTTTCTTTTGTTTTATTTTTTACTTCCCTGCCCGAGGCAGTCCCCTCTATAAAATATATAAAATCGTGACAGAGAGAGAGCACACCAACTCCCTATGGCATCGACCCCATACTTACCACTAGCGGAACATAGTGTAAAGGATAAGAAAACTTATAAATTTATCTTGACTGGTTGATGACGATTGAGCCCCGTCAATGGCACGGGTCATGCTTAGCTCAAAAAGGTTATCAAAACGTTTATGGGTTGAAGCTGTAAACACCGCATGTCATATCAACAATCGTGTCAATATTCGACCGGAATCATATGAGATATTTAAGGGAAGAAAACCTAACCTCAAGTACATACATGTGTTTGGTTGTGTGTGCTACATTCTAAATGACAATGAATATCTCACAAAGTTTGATGAGAAAAGTAAAAAAGTAAACTTTGTAGGGTATTCGGTGAACAACACAGTATATCAGGTTTATAACCTACGAATGCGAACGATCTAAGAATTTGTAAATGTAATGTTTGATGATGCAGGAACAAGAGAACCCGAAGAGATCTTGGTTCAAGGAGGAGAGATAGAATCGAGTGAAGTACGATATGTTAGAACAAATACAGACACAACACCAACCGAAGCTAAAATATCCAAAAGAGAACATCGAAGGGAGTAATGCGAGAACAATGATTATAACATCCTTAGAGATGATGAAAGAAGAGAACCCCCAGGAAGAATAAAGGCCAACCATCCAATATCACAAGTTATAGGTGATGTTCAAGATGGTATCCGAATAAGAGGTATGGCACCTTTAAATTATAGAGAAATGATTTGTCTTTATTCTAAATGTCCTACCATCCCTGGCTTTATTTGCTATGTGTCAAGCATTGAACCCAAAAATGTCAAATAAGACTTAAGAGATCAATTTTGGATCAATGCCATGCATGAAGAATTAAATCAGTTTGTTTGAAGTGACGTCTGATACCTTGTTCCTAGACCAACAAAGAAGAACATCATAGGAACATAGTGGATCTTTAAGAAAAATTCAGATGAGCACGGAACAATCGTTCGAAATAAGGCGAGTTCGGTAGCCCAAGGATACACACAAGTGGAAGGGGTCGATTTTGATGACACGTTTGCTCCGGTAGCAATCATTGAGTCCATTTGACTGTCTAACCTGACAGGGAAAACTCAATTGAGTTCTCTGTCTTTTCCTTCCTTGATATGCAGGTTGTTGACAAAACAAAGGTTCATAGTGAAGGCCAAAGGTCAAAACTATGAAGCCATTCCAGAGTGCACCATTCACAATATCCTATTTAGTGGCAACAAATAGCCCGATCTCTCATGGATCAATCACGATGCAAAAACAAAGACCTGATTCTCCACTGGCACTGTTAGGGTGTTAGTTCCTAAAGACCTACTCTTCAACGACCTCACCAAAGTAGACCAACCGGAGAAAGATGCATCCTCCCACCACTCCAAGACCATGGGAGCACAAGCAAGTGTGCGAGCTAATCTCGAGAGCTATCTTTCTTCACAAAAAGAGGGAGTCAGATATTGCTCTGGTGATAATGGAGGCACAATTGTGGTTTGTTTTTGCCTATGAAAATTGGTTTGCTCTCGATGTTGATATTGTTCTGTGCCCTACTGTATGTTCCCTCTGTCTGTCTTGTGTTTGCAGGTACGAAGAAAGAGGGGGCAAACTTGAAGTTCAAAAGGATATGCTATACTCAGGAGGAGCACACATAGTCAAGTTGTCTGTGGGCCTTGCAAGGGTTTTGTGAAGAAAAGCAAAAAAGGGGGAGATTAATAGAGTTAGCATAACTCTATTAATAGGTTCACTCTGACTGTTTAGCTCGTTTTAGTGTGTGTTTTTGATTTATATTTTATCGTGTTTAGATTTTACGTGGAGTCGATTTGGTGTCTTTTAGTTCGTTTTTACTTCGTGTTTTGTTTGTTCTTGTTTTGTATTTAGTATGATGAGAAAGAGCCAAGGTGAGTGGAAATGATACCGAAAATGCCGAGGAAGCTAAGCCGAACGAAGTGGCACGGGTCGAGGAGTGCACAAGAGGAGAAATGGCACGAAAGGAGTGAAGCCAGCGAGCGCTGTCTTCTCAGCACTCTCTGGGATGCAGAATTCTCGAGGACAGAGAGGTCGGGCCAGCGACCGCTGGGATCCCAACGATAGTTGGGCCCGCCTCACCCAGGCGCCAAGACAACACAACCAGCGATCGCTGGCTTCTCAGCGGTCGCTCAGCGGCAGTTTTTGACGCGTTTTAAAAGGAAAATCAACACATTCTAGAGATCCAACTCTTTCATATCATATAGAACTCGAAAAACTTTCATTCCTAGAACTCTTAATTAGCATTTTTATCTTGTATTTCAACTTTGGAAAGACGGATTAAGGTGGAGATTGATTGCTCGATTCCATAGTGTAGACATTAGTAAGTTCTTGTTTTGAGTTCTTAGTTTATGTTTATGTGTTGGGTTCAGTAATTGATCTCCACTGGGTTGTTGAATTTCTATTCGATCATTTATGTTATTAGTAAATCATGCTCGTTGTTTGGATTCATGCTTATTAAATTGTGCCGATTGATCACCGTCGCAATTTTTTAGACATAGGGTGAGATCGATAGATGATCCTTGTGTCAGATCAAGGTCCAATCAACTTCGATTATAATTGGAAGCATATTAATCGAGTGTTTGCTTGTTTAACTTAAATTCTTAATCGGTGACGTAATAATTGAGAATTCATATGCTATCTTGAGTTTTTAATTGTGTGGCTAAATGTGAAAGTTATAAGTCACGATCTAATTATTAACTACGAAAGTGCATAGTTAGATAACTCTTAAGAGCTTTAGAAGGGCAAGTGAATGCATGAGTAGCTGTAGCATGAGATGATCCACATGAATATCGTATCCTGGAACCTTAATTCCTACTTCCCGTTGTTATTTACTTATTTGTTCTTGCTTTTAGTCATATGCTCTTTTGCATCTTAATAGAATGTTTAGGACATATTAATTGTTTAATCTATAGCACTTGAACTAGGAAGCCCTGCTAAGCCTTCCTTGAGATACGACATTAAGGTCAACTTGGCATGTATTACAACACTAGTTTTATGATGAGGAATTGAGATACGCTGTAAGTTGAACAAAATTGGTGTTGGGAAGTGAACTCCAGCACCTCCCGGAGGGGGGGTCCTCCGTGTATCGTACCCGAGAGAACTTATGGGAGTGCGGCCTGCCTCAGTCGAAAAGGGCCTGCACTACCATTGTTGACGAGAGGTTAAATGAATTGATTAGTACTACTCATACCAATATGGTGCATCATCTTTTCAGGTGACCCCTTAGTAGAAACTCCAAGGTTAAGCGTGCTTGGCTTGGAGCAATACTATGATGGGTGACCTACCAGGAAGTGTCCTGGGTCAGCCTAGAATCTCTTTTAATACTTTATTTCGTACAAAACATCTCGGTTTTTCACAATTCGTAGCTCAATTTCATCATCCTACAGGGAAGTCTCCTATTTCCCTCTTGGCTTTTATACAATTGAGACATTGTATTACTTAAGTGTGGGGGGGATTTAGATTCCCGTGTGTTTGTGTTTATCTGTTGTTGTATTGTAACGTTCCTAATGTTACATTTTGTTTGGGATTTAGATTTTCGTGTGTTCGTGTTTGTCTATCGTTGCAGTGTCTATGTGTTTGTGTTAGGTTTTGTCTAATATTTGTGATTTTTTTTTGCACGTTAGCTGTGA
Organism: Leonotis leonurus; assembly: GCA_026898415.1. NCBI lineage: Eukaryota > Viridiplantae > Streptophyta > Magnoliopsida > Lamiales > Lamiaceae > Leonotis > Leonotis leonurus. The sequence goes on along the minus strand of JAPKLX010000417.1, from coordinate 29,112 downwards.
TATCGTTGTTCGTGATTGTCATTTTGTGATGTCGTGTACTTCCCCAATCTTTACCAGATGCACGTTGTCTTGCTTATTCGATTGCCTCGTGTTGATAACTATCGATTATTGCTGGGAACTCCACAAATACTTAGTTTTGATGATGTTCTCTCGAAACACACTTAGATTTAATTCTGTTTGCTAGGTCTCAATTTGTTCTACCTGTACCAGATCACTGTCATATAAAGTGAAACTGATAGAGAATACAACTTTAGACCTTATCAGCAGGAGCATACAGAGCAAGCAGATGATCTGATCAATGGCCACTCGATCTGGTTGCTGAGAAATCTTTCACAAAGATTACAACCATGCTTTGGAGTATTTCTAGAACAAGCTTTGACCAGATCGATGTCGATCTGCTATGACCAGATCGTTCCTATAAAGTGAGCCAGCCTGGACCAGATCAACCCAGTCATCTGACATTCGATTATATGTCTAGATGTACTTAAGTGAATCCAAATCACCTTGCCACATCAGCAGATCTCACGAAGATGGAAGTTTATCTATTGGAGATCAAGTTTGAAAGGAGAATCAATCACTGTGCGATTAAGGAAAGAAACATCTGTCAAGGATCTGCTTTCCATATTTCGAAGATTTGGTCAACCTTTCACACAAGGCAAGAAGAGATAAATCAAGGATTCATATCTCTTGATTGGTAATCAACATTTACTTAAAACCAATCAAGACTAACGATTAGAATTTCAAATTCTACACCTATAAAAGCTTGGAACCAAGACTGGAAGAGTACATATACTTCAAGATTGTTATCAAGCTGTTACTCAACTCAGAAATCAACTCACTCTACGAAGCATTCATTCGAGAAGGTTTCTGTATACCAGATCGTGTTCTAAACCGTTCGTGATCGAAATCACACCACTTGATTCAAGTATGTCTTATCGAGAAGAAGAAGGAACATAGCTTCGCTAGCTAGTAGTTTTTCTAGTGGATTAACGTGAAGATATGTTGTTGCAGTTGTATACTGTAAGTTGTAAAGGGACACAACCCTTATTCGTGCATAAGTTTCAACCAGATTATGTTTGAAACTTGTGGCTCGTTCCCAGCGAGTATAAAGAAGAGAGTATCCTAGTAGTGGATATCTAATCCGATTTGGATTGGACCGTGGACGTAGGGGATTTCCCGAACCACGTAAAATAATTGTGTTATTTATATTCTGCATATTAACCAACACGTTCATTCAAACTGCATTCTTAATCAATCTGTTAATCTACTTAGTTAAGATTTTCAAAGGTTTTCTAATAAGGAGCACAGACTAAGTCTACCATATTCCACACACAACGCTCTATTAGTTGACAAGATCATTCTTGTTATCTACTAAGTGTTTAACACAAGAGAGAGACAATTTGGATAGACTGTGTATCAATTTGGTCTATCATACTTAAGCAATTTTCCTTCGAGAAAGCTTAATCTCTCTAAGATATTAGTTAAGTAAACTGAAAAGTTTGTATTTGGTGTATTCCACCCCCCCCCCAAATACACCAAACCTTGCTGTTTCAGGACCAACAAGTGGTATCAGAGCAGTGGTTCATAGGACCATTGTTTCTGTTTCACAGGGTTGAAACCTGTGTGGTCAACTTGAATAGATCTAGGAAAACCTTTTTCATTCACGTGCATACTATCTACTATAATGGAATCTTATGTTATTAGAGCTTGTGAAGAATTCTCCATCCAAGGATACCGAGAATGGAGTTTCAGAATCAAGATGTGCCTAAAGGCTCATCACTGTCTGATGTGGAAAGTGATAGAGGAAGGACCATTAGCTATCTATGAAGAGAAGTCTCGTGTCACAAAAGCTGGCGTAGTTAAAGAGAACGTACTTAAAGATCCTAGACAAATACACCTCAGAAGAATGACGTGAAGCAAATCTGGATGACTTTGCCAAGGGAGTTATTTCCAGCACAGTCAAAGTAGTCTATCTGGCCAAAATCCAAGATTTGGATACAGCCAAAGAAATGTGGGAGGCACTGCGAGAACTCAGCTGAGGCTCAGAGGCTATGATTGAGAACAAGCTATCTCTAGCTTTCAACAAGTTCAATGAATTCAAGATGAAACCTGGAGAAACCATCGAGCAGATGAAGAACAGATTCATAGAAGTTTCTGCGTTCAATAAAAACAAGTACACTCAAAGAGAGAAAAATCTCAAGATACTCAGAGCATTGCCACCAAGATGGGAGATATATTCTGTAATGCAACCACTACGTGCTGATTTCAACGATCTATCTGTTGAAACACTATTTGATCATCTAGCTGTACATGAATGTGATAATAGAAGAATACATGGACTAGATCAAACATCAAGCAAGAAGAATGAGAGTAGTTCTAAAAAGGAGAAAGCGGTAGCCTTCAAAGCGAAGTGCGTAGCAGATGAACCAGTAGCACTTGCTGTATAAGAAGAAGGAGGCTATGAAAAGCTGCTCAAAGAGTTTGCCATGATCGCCAAGAGAATGGACAAGATGGAGGTCAGATCAAGAAAGTATTATAGATTCTACAAAGACAACAAGAGTATATATCAGAAGAACAAAGATCAAGATCGATCTGATAGCAAAGGCAAAGCGAAGAGTAATGGTAAAACATCTAACTCTATTGATTATACATGTTATGGCTGTGGCAGAACAGGTCACTTCAAGACAGATTGTCCTGATCTATCTAAGAGTCAGAGAGAAGAACTGAGAGCCAAAAGAGATCGTAAGCTAAAAGTTCAACTCAAAGTTATGCTGGCTCAAGAGGACTCAAGCAGCTCGAGTCATCTATCTGATAGTTCATCAGAAAATGATGATGCATTCTATGTGGATGACACAGAAGAAGATTGAGATGAATGCTACATGGGAATTGACAACGGACTCAAACAGATCAATGTAAATTCTCATATTTCTATGTCATTAAATAATCCTATAAATGATTCTGGAAATGAAGATGAACCAAAAGTCTCATGGGAAGAGATCAATGAAATGTTCAAGAGCTACACAAGCATAAAGAAGCTATTCTCTGAAGTTATTAAGGAGAATGACAAGTTGAACGAGACAGTGAATATTTTGAGTGAAGCAAACACCAAGTTTTCTGCTCAACTGAACGATCTGGGAGAACAGATCAAGTCCAAGGATGCAGAGATTTACTCACTCAACTCTAAGGTCAAAGACATGATCAGCAGAAAAGAAGTGGCTGAAGAAAAGCTGAAGAAGACCATGGAGAACATGAGCAAGATCAACAAAAGCCAAGAACGAGCTGGTATGATCATTGACATGTAGAAGAGGAACAACTGGTCTAGCTGGAAAACCTAGTGAGATCAAATTCGTTGTTGAAAGGAAGAACATACTAGACTAAGTCAAGGATTTAAAGAACAAGAAGAATCCACCCCAGAAGATGATGATGAAGGAAGCAGAAGACAAGAAGTACTATCAAATGAAAGGGCAACCTGCTCACTATGTCAAGACTAATAGAGACCAGAAACAGAAGGCCTCTAACATAATATCATCATCAAAGAAGAAGAAGATTTACAGGGATAACATAGAGAGAAACTATCCATCTGTTTACAAAGCTATATCAAGAACAAATGATGCTGGGAGACAGATCACTTGTTATATATGTGTTCCTAACACTAAGTTAATCTGGGTTCCTAAAGGAATATTCGCTACTAACCAAGCACCCACTCGTTGAAAGGGTAGCTAAGTCTTCATCATTACATGATCAAAGAACTGCAAGAAGAAGCCAAGTAGCGAAAGGAACCATTTGGATTATTGATAGTGGATTGTTGGGAAGTGGACTTCAGCACCTCCCGGAGGGGGGGTCCTCCGTGTATCGTACCCGAGAGAACTTATGGGAGTGCGGCCTGCCTCAGTCGAAAAGGGTCTGCACTACCATTGTTGACGAGAGGTTAAATGAATTGATTAGTACTACTCATACCAACATGGTGCATCATCTTTTCAGGTGACCCCTTAGTAAAAACTCCAAGGTTAAGCGTGCTTGGCTTGGAGCAATACTATGATGGGTGACCTACTGGGAAGTGTCCTGGGTGAGCCTGTCAGTAAGGACAAAGCAGGCTGAGAAAGAAAGTGTTGGTGTGTGGGGCCAGTACGTCAATTCTGATGGGTGCTCCCGATCCAACAATTGGTATCAGAGGCGGGGCTTCGGATGTGAAGAATCGAATCTGGCGGTGCCATCCCTAGGCAGGGAGTGCCTGAGGGGAGGGGATGTTGGTCACAACAACTCTAGGGGTTATGACGATTCACGGCCGTAATCCGAGGTGCGAGATTGACGGGGAAAGAAAGTGTTGGTGTGTGGGGCCAGTACGTCAATTCTGATGGGTGCTCCCGATCCATCATGGATGTTCAAAGCATATGACATGTGACAAGAACTCTCTATCAAATTATGTGGAAAGAGAAGGACCATAGGTAATCTTTGGTTGTAACTCAAAAGGTTATACCAGAGGATATGATAATATCAAGATTGACAAGACCACCATCACCAGCGTATCATATGTTGAGGGTCTTAGTCATAATCTGTTTTCCGTTAGCCAATTATGTTCTAATGGAAATCAAATTGTTTTTAATGCTAACAACTGTTTTGTGAAGAACAAGAAAGGAGATGCAATTCTTCGTACCGGGAAATTACAGGACATATTGTACATTGTGCAATGGACAAAGCAGATGGAGACATGTCTAGTTACTAAGACAATCTCTGAGACAAGCTGGTTATGGCACAAGCGACTTAGCCATCTGAATTTCAAGTCAATCAACAAGATTGCAAGAGATAAGCTAGTCGAATGATTACCAAATCAAGTATATGACAAAGATCACATTTGTGAAGCGTGCCAAGCTGGGAAGCAGACCAAGTCATCATTTACCAGCAAAGCAGCTCACTCATCTTCCAGAATTTTTGATTTTACTTCATTTAGACTTATTTGGCCCAATTAAGCCAATAAGTATCAATGCAAAAAAGTATACTTTGGTCATAATTGATGATTACTCAAGATTCACTTGGGTCATCTTTCTGTTCAAGAAGAAAGAGACACTGGAGAAGCTGCCAAATTTTTTTAACAAGATCACAAAGCAAAAAAGAGACATCTGTTGTGACAATCAGAACAGATCGAGGAACAGAGTTTCTAAACCAAAAGATTGAGGGATATTGCAACCAGATGGGTATCACACACCAGACATCTATAGCAAGAACACCTCAACAGAATGGAGTAGTTTAGAGACGAAACTGATCATTAAAGGAAGCAGCTCGCACCATGCTTAATGCAACCAGATTACCAAAGAGGTTTTGGGCAGAAGCCATCTACATGGCTTGTTATACACAGAATATATCGGTGATTACTCTGAGACATGAGAAGGCACCATACGAGATCTGGAACAACAGAAAGCCCCTGATATAGTATTTTCGTACCTTTGGTTGCATGTGTTACATTCATAATAATGAGAAATATCAATTGAAAACCTTTGATAGAAAAGCTGACCCTAGAATATTTTTAGGATATTTTGTTGTTAGTAAAGCTTATAGGGTTTACAATAAGAAAACTTATGTTGTGGAGGTAACACCTCCTATTGTATTTGATGAAGCTACTCTTGAATACTGTGAAGTAGGTGATGAACAGGTTCACAACCAGGTTAACAATAGGAGATCAGGTGGAGTATTGCTTGAAGATATCCTGATCTGGAATACAACAGAAGAAGACGAGATTAATGATCAACCTGTAGCTGAGACCAACACACAGCAAGGGGGAACATATCACATTGATCTGGATCAAACCAGATTAACCCTAGATGATAGTCAATCAGAGGAAGCTGATGATGCTGAACCTTCTCAGAGTCAACCTGAAGAATCCAGAGATATCAACAGCTGGAACAATAATCAACAGATTGAGGTTGAAGCACCAGAAGATGAAAACCCTTTCCAAGAAACTTCAACAGCACACCATGAATTTGAGGAAAACACAGAAGAACTAGAACCTGAGATATCAGAAGAAGAGATGTCCAGTAGGAGGAAGTGGATACAAGAACACCATCCTTCAGAACAAATTGTTGGGAACCCATCGGATCGTGTGAAAACCAGAAGAATGCATGGAGAGAGTGCACTTCTAAGTTGCTACTTATCTCATGTTGAACCATCTGACGAATATGAAGCACTACAAGATGCAGATTGGGTATTTGCTATGCAAGAAGAACTCAATGAGTTTAAAAGAAACCAAGTCTTGTATCTTTGTAGACAGACCAAGACACCAGGGTGTTATATGTGTTAAATGGGTATTCAAGAACAAACAAGGTGAGAATGGTGAGGTTGTTAGAAACAAAGCCAGATTAGTTGCAAAAGGATACAATCAACAAGAAGGCATTGATTTTGATGAAACGTTCGCACCGGTTGCCAAATTGGAAGCAATCAGATTGTTCCTAGCATATGCAGCATACAAGAGATTCAAGGTGTACCAGATAGATGTCAAGAGTGCATTCTTGAATGGTATTCTTAAAGAAAAGGTGTATGTAGAACAACCACCTGGTTTTGAAGAAGACAATCAAGACCAGAAGGTGTACAGATTATCCAAAACAGTTTATGGATTAAAGCAAGCACCCAGAGCGTGGTATGAGACATTATCAACATTTCTGCTGAAATCAGGATTCAGAAGAGGTTCTGTTGACATGACACTGTTCATAATCAAAGTCAAAGAACATATCCTTTTAGTGCAGATATACGTTGATTTTGATGAAACGTTCGCACCGGTTGCCAAATTGGAAGCAATCAGATTTTTCCTAGCATATGCAGCTTACAAGAGATTCAAAGTGTACTAGATGGATGTCAAGAGTGCATTTCTAAATGGTATTCTTGAAGAAGAAGTGTGTGTGGAACAACCACATGGTTTTGAAGAAGGCAATCCAGATCAGAAAGTATACTGATTAGCCAAAGCAGTTTATGGTTTAAAACAAGCTCCCAGAGCTTGGTATGAGACGTTATCAACATTTTTGCTGGAATCAGGATTCAGAAGAGGTTATGTTGACAAGACATTGTTCATAATCAAAGTCAAAGAACATATCCTTTTAGTGCAGATATACGTTGATGATATCATTTTTGGATCTCAATCTTGTTATCTATGTGATAAATTTGCTGAACTTATGAAAAATAAGTATCAAATGTCCATGATGGGCGAGATGAATTTCTTTCTAGGTTTGCAGGTGAAACAGCTACCAGATGGCATATTTGTTAATCAAGCGAAGTACATCAATGATCTGATCAACAAATTTGGAGTCAAAGATAGTAAACCTGTCAAGATTTTAATGCAGACTAATGGAAAGATAGATCTAGACCCAGAAGGGAAACCAACAAATATAACTCAATATAGGGGTATCATTGGTTCACTACTATACTTAACTGCTAGTGGACCTAACATTACTTTTGCAGTTGGAGTATGTGCTAGATACTAGGCCATCCCTAAGGAGTCACACATGGAAGCATCCAAGAAGATACTTAGATATCTCAAAGGAACAACACACATTGGATTATGGTATCCATGTGAGGACAACTTTGAGTTAACAAGTTATTCAGATTCAGATTATGCTGGATGCAAGCTGGACAGAAAGTCAACATCTGGAACTTGTCAGTTTCTTGGAAACAAGCTGATCTCATGGTTTTCAAAGAAACAAACATTTGTTGCTACATCAACAACTGAGGCAGAATATATGGCCGCTAGAAGCTGTTGTGCACAGATACTCTGGTTAAAGCAGCAGCTCAAGGACTACGAGATTAATGTAAAAGAGATACCTATATTCTGTGACAGCTCGAGTGCTATTGCTATAACGCAAAATCCTATTTTACACACGAGATGCAAACATGTTGATGTAAGACATCATTTTATTAGAGATCATGTTGAAAGGAAGCACGTCCAGATCTAGAAGATACACACAGATGTTCAACGTGATGATATATTGACAAAAGCACTACCTGAAGAAAGATTCAAGATGCTATGTGGAAAGCTAGGATTGCTAAACCTAGATGAAAGAATCAGATCGACATTGAATTATTAAAGTAGATCATATAGCAGATTGAATAAATACAGATCACTAACTGTGGTAGTCCATGAAGAACAAAGTGAAATATAACTGATCACCATCGAGATCGTGAGAAACAGATTGTCAACCTGATTGATAGTCAACAACATATGGAAGTTATGAGAACAAGATCACAACTCAGTTCATGAGGACCAGACGGTACCAAATTGTAAGAAGATCATACCAGATAGAAGTGAAAATCAGATGATGTTAAGAGCGAAGATCAGACTGACTGTTTACACGTGTCAGAATTTGGATGAGATTAACCTATGGCACGTGGAAATTAATTTTCCATTAAAGATTACTTAATCAAGGGGGAACTCAGAAATTAGAATCGTTTTTCTGACCTAATTACCGCCCTAACTATGGTCTATAAAGTGATTGTTCTAACATACATTTGCTAAATCTTCCATAATTGTGATGATTAGTACAGGCTTTGGTAACTGTGATCGAGGAATATCTCTACCAAAATAAGAAAAGGAAAGTTGCAGTGGTTAGAAATATTCACACGCTCCATCCTACAACCCTAGGATCTAGCGTGTATCAAACGCATGGAGAGGCGGCAAAAGAAAAAGCTAAAGTGGGAAAATCTAAAAAAGAAGACTTTCATCCAAACCTTAAACTTCTTATCGCTTTCATATCAGCCGTTGAATTATTTCTTATATATATGTGTAGTACGTGCTCATAACTATTCACCTTTCACTTTCAACTCACTGAGCACACCTCCACATTCTAAGCACTTAGGCATTTCCAGAATTCTAACTCCTCTTGAAAGGTTTTTAAATCTCAAACCTTTTTGAAAAATGGCACGACAATCATCTCTGTTTTTGCAACACGTTGGTGAGGTTCTGAAGTACCTCTCACCTGAACCATTTGCTGTTTACGAAACCCATGGCTTCCAAAAGTTGGAAGAAGTTTATGTAGAATAACCACCTGGTTTTGAAGAAGGTAATCCAGGCCAGAAGGTGTATAGATTAGCTAAAGCTGTTTATGGATTGAAACAAGCGCCCAGAGCGTGGTATGAGACATTATCAACATTTCTGCTGGAATAAGGATTTAGAAGAGGTTCTGTTGACAAGACGTTATTCATAATCAAAGTCAAAGAACATATCCTTTTGGTGCAGATATACGTTGATGATATCATTTTTGGATATCAATCTCATTATTTATGTGATAAATTTGCTGAACTTATGAAAAATAAGTATCAAATGTCCATGATGGGCGAGATGAATTTCTTTCTAGGTTTGCAAGTGAAGCTGCTACCAGATGGTATATTTCTTAATCAAGCGAAGTACATCAATGATCTGATCACCAAATTTGAAGTCAAAGATACCAATGGAAAGATAGATCCAGACCCAGAAGGAAAACCAAAAAATATAACTCAATATAGGGGCATCATTGGTTCTTTACTATACTTAACTACTAGTCGACCTGACATTACTTTTGCAGTTGGAGTATGTGCTAGATATCAGGCTAACCCCAAGAAGTCTCATATGGAAGCAGCCAAGAAGATATTAAGATATCTTAAAGGAACAACACATATTGGATTATGGTATCCATGTGAGGATAACTTTGAGTTAACTGGTTATTCAGATTAAGATTATGCTGGATGCAAGTTAGACAGAAAGTCAACATCTGGAACATGCCAGTTTCTCGGAAACAAGCTGATTTCTGTGTTTTCAAAGAAACAAACATCAGTTGCTACATCAACAACAAAAGAAGAATATATGGCTGCTGGAAGCTATTATGCACAGATACTCTGGTTAAAGCAGCAGCTCAATGAATACGAGATCGATGTAAAAGAGATACCTATATTCTGTGACAGCTAGAGTGCTATTGCTATAACGCAAAATCCAGTTCTACACACGAGGTGCAAACATGTTGATGTGAGACATCACTTTATAAGAAATCATGTAGAGAGAAAGCATGTCCAGATCGAAAAGATACATACAAATGTTCAACGAGCTGATATACTCACAAAGGCACTACCAGAAGAAAGATTCAAAATGCTATGTGGAAAGTTAGGATTATTAAATCTTGATGACAGAATCAGATCGACACCAAATTATCAAAACCAGATCATATAGGAGATTGAAGAAGTACATATCACTGACTGTGATAGTCCTTGAAGAATAGGATAATGCATATCAGATCACAATCAAATCGTGAAAAACAGATTGTCAACCTGATTGACCAACATATGGAAGTTATGAGAACCAGATGGTACTAGATGGTCTAAGAAGATGATACCTGATGATACCAGATGATAATTAAAAGTCAGATGATGTTAAGGACGAAGACCAGACTGACTATTGTGAACATGTGTCAGAATTTGAGGAGGCTAGAACATGCCACGTGGAAATTAATTTTCCAATAGAAGATTACTTAGTCAAGGGGGAACTCGGAAATTAGAAGCATTTTTCTGACCTAATTACCGCCCTAATTATAGTCTATAAAGCTATTTTCTGACATGAATTTGCTAAATCTTCCATAATTGTGATGATTAGTACAGTCTTTGGAAATAGTGATCGAGGTATATTCCTGCCAAAAGAAGAAAAGGAAAGTTGCAGTGGTTAGAAAGATTTAGACGCTCCATCCTACAACCTTATGATCCAGCGCGTGTATCAAATGCGGCACAAGGCGGCAAAAGAAAAGGTGAAGCGGGAAAATCTAAAAAGGGAGACTTTCATCTCAACCTTAAACTTCTTATCACTTTCATCTCAGCCGTTAAATTATTTCTTATATATATGTGTCGTACGTGATCTTAACTGTTCACTTTCACTCTCAACTCACTGCGCACTACTCCTCTCTAAGCACTTAGGCATTTCCAGAATTTTAAAATCTCTTTCGAAAGCTTTTCAAATCTCAAACTCTTTTAAACAATGGCACCACAATCATCCTTGTTTTTGCAACACGTTGCTGAGGTTCATAAATTTCTTTCTCCTGAATCATATGTTGTTTACGAAACTCATAGCTTCCAAAAGCTGGAAGAAATTTGCTAAGCATGCTTATATAGAGGACTTTAAGTGATATTGGTTTCTGGAAACATGTCTTATATAGATGACTTTAAGTGATATTTGTTTCTGGAAACATATGCTGTTAAGCGCTGCAAAGGTTTTTCATTGCTCATTGCTTTTAAACTGCTAAGCATGCTTATATAGAGGACTTTAAGTGATATTGGTTTCTAGAAACATGTCTTAAACTGTGTTGATATTTTCTGGATGCATATTGGATTCTAGATTATTGGCTATATATATATATATCTATGTTCTTAATGTTCATATTCATAACTATGATGTGGGATATATGTTGCTAATATGACTGGTGATTATAAGTTATTCATTGCTGGATGTCTACATTCGTAGTTTTCCATAATATTGTCACTGCTCATCCCAATATGTATTTGGCCAAACAAGCTGTTACCTTCTACCTTACATGGCACAACGAGAAGGATGGCCTTGAGGCAAATGTGTAGATGCCTATTGGTGATAGGACTAGCAAGACTACCTATGATATCATGGCCATGATCAACCAAGCATACAAACTGAAGGATGAGGGGATGACCCTGGATGAGATTACTACAGAACAACTTCAGGAAGCTGTGGAGCAAGTTATGGTGATACCCATCTCATACACTGGGAAGATGTTTCAAAGGGCATTATTGCAACAAGGCTAAAAGCTGGTGTTTGAGTTTATCCAAAGAATCTTCATGACTCACAGTGGGTCATATGACCAGGTAACCCCCGAAAAGTTTTGAATAATGACTGCTGTGGTTCTAAACTTGAAGGTCAACTGGAGTAGAATACTCTTTGACCTATTGGCGAAGGAAGCTCGACTTGTGAAGTGGAATACAGATGCCAAGGGCAATGCTGTGTCCATAGAAGTTAGAAGGAATTTGAGGCACTCCACCAAGATAAGCTTCATGGTGGAGAAGTTCTTTAAACAAAAAAGTATGTGAGAATGCTGTGGAGTTCAATTCCAAGTTCACTATTCCCAAGGATCAACACCAGATCGAAATGTCCCTGGGAATCACTCCAGCTATCTTCAACAAAATAACTGATGAAGTCCATCATGCTGCACTGATGGAAATGGGCAGCTCTAACCCCATTTGGGTACCACCAACAAGAGGAGGAGAAAAGAAAGAAAAAGCTCCCAAGGAGAAAGTCCAAAAGGAGAAGACACAAAGAAAACCACCTGCCAAGAGGGCAAGCTCCATAGATACAGACACTTCCACCACCTCTCATCAACCTAAGCAGAAAAGAAGGAGGTTGAGGAAAGTATATTCATCACCACCACCAGTTGAGGAAGCTCAACCAGAAATTGCCACTCATCATCCAGAACATGAAGCTCAACAACCAGAGAGTTCTATTCCTTAGCGAGCAGAGGAAGCACAACTTGCTACTGAGGAACCTCAGTTTGTTGAACCACAATCAAGTTTTGATCCCAACCAGGGAAAAGATTTTTCACCAGCCAGAACTGCTACTCCTTCACCAGACCGTATGCAGAAAATAAGTGAGGAGGAGGAAGAAGAAGATGAGGAAATTGATGTGGAGGAGGAGAAAATGAAACAAGCTGCTGTAGTAATTCAGCTACTAGAGAATGAGGCAGACCACACTGTGGTCAAAGACCTTCCAGGCATTCATCTGCTGCCTGAGAGCTATGGAGCAGCACAGAGAGTAAAATTCTACTTGCTGGTCAAGGACAACGAGTATTACATTTTTGACGCCCTACTCCAAACCAGATCGATGGAGGAGTTGAAGAAAGAAGAAGCCACCTTATTGAGTGTTTTCTTCAAGCAAGTACTGTTGGTGAAGTCAGAACAGATTACCACCAACTCATATTGGCCATCATGAAGCATAAGGCTAGATTGTTGAAAATTAATCTCAAATCCTTCTATGCTGATAGAATGAATTTGTATACAAGTGTGGAGGACTCAGATGATGAAGCTACTCTAGATACTGAAATGGGAAGTTAAGACGTTGACCAAACTAAGCAGCCCAACACATCTGGTGCAACAAGTTCACAAGAGAAAGCAGATCAGCCACCTCCAGAACAACCAACCACAGATGCAGAGAAGCCAAAGAAAAAGAAGAAGATACCTATCATCAATCTGGATCCCATTAATGAAGAACCAGCAGGCTAGGTCATTGGCAGAGAAACCACGAACGAGATATACACACCAGGTGCTGCTGCAAATTTGAAAATGCACATTTCCTTCGTTGATCTAGAGGACATACTGGAACGAGAGCACAAGTTATTCAACAACCTGCAGGTTGATGACTTGATTTCACTAAGGATCCAAGATCACCTGACCGCTACATGTAATTCAATTCAAGAAAAAGCTACCCAGAGCCTTGCTGATTTCAACCAGCACCAGAAGGATTATGTAAATGATATGGATAGGGACATCCGCCAAAAGCTCAGGGACCAGGTCAAAGAGCTCCATAAAAAGGTGGATGATGATAGGACAGTTGCTAATATAGCCAGGGAGAAGTCGGACTAGAAGCTGGAGTCAGTGGCCAAGCAGGTCCAGACCGTCCAAGCTTTGGTCACATATATGCTGGCTAAATAAAAAGAAAGAATCGATGCAGCCGTCAAGAGTCAATCTGCTACCATTACTGCAGATGTGAAGGAGGCCACTGCCATTGATATTTATGCACAACTTTCTACCTTCGAGAAGGAGAAGTTCGAGGATATTATGAAGGAAAATCAAGTCAAAGTCCTGGATGATCTACTCTACCCAAATCCCACAAAGTATGAGCATCAGAACAACAAACTGAATAAGGTAGAGGATCTCTAGAACACCGACGACGCCACCCTATCCACAATGAACAGTCTTCTGGAGAAAAAGCTCAATGCTACAGACCAGATTGTTACCTTCCTACTGAACTTCAAATCTAATGCTGAGCAGAAGATGGAAGAAACATGAAGGCAGAGATTGATTCCCTCAGAAGACTCATCAAGACCATCTTTGATGATGTCGAAAAGGGGGAAAGATCTGACAAAGGAGGGAAGGGAGACAAGGGAGGCCAAGGTAAAGATAGTGCAGACAAACTAGGACCAGATCAAGATCAACCAGATCAAAGTCCACCAGAAGGAGCTCGAGAAGAAGAACCAGTTCAACAAGCCACGGAGAAGCCCTATACTCCACCAAGGGCTGACCCTACAGTTAACCAGAAGAACAAAAACAACAACAACCAACAGCCCGAGAAAAAGGGAAGAAGCCCATCGATGAAGGAGACCAGATTGTAGAGCTTCTGTTATTTGGTATAAGCAGTGATCAAGCCTGTGATCCTATTTTTAGGGCACAGTTTTACAAGGACCAAGCAGAACAAGAACGGAGGTTGGCTGAGAAGGAAGCCAGAGAGAAAACATATCAAACATCTTTCTCTCCATCTTCAACAGAACGTTCTCAACAATCTTCTCAGTTAACTACCCAGTCCAAGAAGAAGAAGAAACCATTTGTTGCTTGGAATCTCTCTATGCAGAAAAAGACACCCAAGGACAAATGGGTACCAGAAGCTGACCAGAAGGAGTGAGAATCTCTAAACCAGGGGTTCATAATGAACATATACTTTTTAAAAGAACCCACTTATTCTGAGTCAACAGGAGATGAGGATTTCCAGCGGTACATGGAGAACTTCGTGGACAAAGAGCTTGTCCAGAGCATCAGATCGGCGGCTGAGGATGCAAAATTCCAGATTAGGGCACCCACAAGGGATTATATGGTCTGCCCAACGATCCCTGGAAGCATTATTCCTGACAAAACATACATTCTCAATTATATAAATGAGGTAGCTAAGGTCAAGGGGTACAAGATCGACAACCATGACCCCAACTACGCTAGAATTTGAGATGGTATATATGAGAGTGTCCATGTCACGCCCCAAATCCCGAGGGACGGCGCACGCGCCATGGGCATGACTGGGCGGGGATAAAAGAAGCGGGGAAGAAAGGGGACATTGTATTTGTGTGCATTAAATAAGAGAGTTGTCCTTGAAAATCGGACAACATCTCCTTTATAACCTTGACTATGCCATGTTACAACCCAAACAACTAACGAATACAAAGGCAATGTCGATAATAATGAAGCTAAAATGAATCATATGCAATTTGGAGATAATACAGCTCGATTCATGGGAGCGGTAATCCAGAATCCCAAGCGGCCGAATCATCCAAGATGAAATGAATTGGAGATAATACAGCTCGATACATGGGAACGATAATCCTGAATCCCAAGCGGCCGAATCATCCAAGATGAAATGAATTTGAGATA
This sequence comes from Leonotis leonurus, assembly GCA_026898415.1. NCBI lineage: Eukaryota > Viridiplantae > Streptophyta > Magnoliopsida > Lamiales > Lamiaceae > Leonotis > Leonotis leonurus. The sequence continues at coordinate 13,746 of JAPKLX010000417.1, read as the reverse complement.
ATACAGCTCGTCTCGTACGAACGGTAATCCAGAATCTTCGAGAGGCCGAATCGTCCAATAAGAACCGTCAATCAAAGGCGGAGGTTAGTGAGCCTAGCTCGCCAAAAGGAGTCACTCACCCAGCACACCAAGTGTGGTCGGCAGTCACTCGAACACTACACAAGGGGCCGATGAGTTGAGCGTCCAAGAGGGGCCGACTACTTCTAAGCTCTCCTATGCACGTGTATGCATGTAATGGGCAATGCTAATATGATAACATGAACCTTTATTAATAATGGCCGATGAGGCCTTCGTGGAATGAGGAAATGATCTTAGAGTTTAAACATATATATTATCACACACATATACGTGGATGATAATTATTGCATAAATATCATAACATACGTGAGCATGGCAGCGAAAATTCTTATGTATAGAACGGTAAACCGTTCTCGTGATGAAGCAATCGTCATCCCAATAACACCATTCATTAGCCACACACATCATGCTGCTTCCTTAGCCTGTGAAAATTTTTGTAAAACGTGGGGTGAGTACTAGTGCACTCAGTTGGGTTTTTTATAAAACGAAAAACATAGTCTCTGTTCAGTATACTTACCTTAGAAGGTTTTAAAACAAAAATAACTTCTAAGTAAGCAAAACATTTGTGCATAAATTAAACATGACCCGACATGACGTTACTCTTATATAGGTTATGTCCCGGGCCTTTTACCACCGACAGATCATAAACATTCAGTCAAATAGGGCTCGGTGAACCGTACACCCTAACATAGCATGAGTCAAAACCCGATGGTGATCATTTCCTTTCCAATGATTTTCATAGATCAAATAAGTACATATGCCCTAGATGATTTAACATGATCCTTTTCATAACATTCCATTCCTTGAATCAAATATGCATATAAATTCTAATTTGATTGAACATTCTTCCTTTTCATGACGTCATAAAAGAACACGTCTTAAATAACAACTTTCACATAGAAACATTTATAGATAAACCTTTTCCATAAACCTTTTCCTTTCCAAATAAGAGTTTAAACAAAACAAATGTATCTTTCTTTTCTTTGTTGAAAGGCAGCGTGACGGCGAGCTGAGGGTGTTATTAGGATACCTGTCATTAATTTTAGAAATGCAATGCAATTCCTAAACATGCCAGACATAACATGAATGCGCCAGAGCATCGACCGCTCTGATACCACTCTATCACGCCCCAAATCCTGAGGGACAGCGCACGCGCCAAGGGCATGACTGGGCGGGGATAAAAGAAGCGGGGAAGAAAGGGGTGTTGTGTTTGTGAGCATGATATAAGAGAGTTGTCCTTGAAAATCGGGCAGCATCTCCTCTATAACGTTGACTATGCCGTTTTTACAGACCAAACAGCTAACCAATGCAAAGGAAATGTCTATAATAATGAATCTAAAATGAATCATATGCAATTTGGAGATAATACAACTTGATTCATGGGAGCGGTAATCCAGAATCCCAAGCGGCTGAATCGTCCAAGATGAAATGAATTGGAGATAATACAGCTCGTCTCGTACGAACGGTAATCCAGAATCCTTGAGAGGCCGAATCATCCAATATGAAAGAAAGGATTGAAGATAATACAACTTGTCTCGTAGGAACGGTAATCCAGAATCCTTGAGAGGCCGAATCATCCAATATAGACCGTCGATCAAAGGCGGAGGTTAGTGAGCCTAGCTCGCCAAAAGGAGTCACTCACCCAGCTCACCAAGTGTGGTCGGCATTCGCTCGAACACTACACAAGGGGCCAAGGAGTTGAGCGTCCAAGAGGGGCCGACTACTTCTAAGCTCTCCTATGAACGTGTATGCATGGAATGGACAATGATAATATGACAACATGATCTTTTATTAATAATTGCCGATGAGGCCTTCGTGGAATGAGAAAATGATCTTAGAGTTTAAACATATATATATTATCACACACGTATACGTGGATGATAGTTATTTCATAAATATTATAACATACGTGAGCATGGCAGTGGAAATTCTTATGTATAGAACGGTAAACCATTCTCATGATGAAGCAATCATCATCCCAATAACACCATTACTCAACCACACACATCATGCTACTTCCTTAGCCTGTGAAAAATTTTGTAAAACGTGGGGTGAGTACTAGTTCACTCAGTTGGGTTTTTCATAAAACGAAAAACATAGTCTCTATTCAGTATACTTACCTTAGAAGGTTTTAAAACAAAAATAACTTCTAAGTAAGCAAAACATTTGTGCATAAATTAAACATAACCAGGCATGACGTTACTCTTATATAAGTTATGTCCCGGGCCTTTTACCACCGACGAATCATAAACATTCAGTCAAATAGGGCTCGGCGAACTGTACACCCTAACATAGCATGAGTCAAAACCTGATGATGATCAACCCACCGCAGTAGAGACTAAGTGATCACAGTCTTTAAATCGACATGTTAGGCCGAATAAGAACCCCCGGCGGTCGATAAGAGCATTAAACAGTCGATACCTTCATGAAAAAATTTTAACAGAGATCCATGCATTTTTCATTTAATGAAAAGAGCTTAATAACTCAAAATACGTATATATCCCCATCCTTTCACCGATGATATTCCTCGATTTCGGGAGAACCGTAAATCCTTATGAGCTCCAATTTCAGTGCTAGGTACCTGTTAGTTATAGGGAATATATTTTGGCTTTACTTTCCAAAAAAGAACTATAGATAAGTAGTACTAAATTTTTAGGCTTAATAATATTCTTTTTATCACGTAATAAATTAATTTGGCAACAACCGGGCTTTCAAACGACTTTGGCCAAGAAGGCAAAAATAATCAGTGCAATATTCTTTAGTGAAATGTGCAAAGAAATCATGCATGCATGCAACTTCATTTTTACTTCACCTAGAAGTAACGTTGCCTTTTCTCGATTTTAAGAAAAACCGTTCGATAAAATTTAGTTCAGTTTCTTTTGAAAAATCCTATATTTACATGCACCATAAATTTTACCGTAAAAGGATAACCGGTTAATAAATTTCCTTTAGAAAAACATAAAAATAGTATTATATATATAATGCATGCAAAACTTTTACGTAGACGAAAACACAATATGATCTTGCTGATATGCAGAATCCATGGCCGTGAACACAAAACCTTAGGGGACCCTAGCCATCCGAAGTACGGACGACCACCGAATTGGAGCTTTCAGACTCCATCGGTGACCCCGACATTTGGAGGCGGTGGTGGTGAGTCGTGGTCCCTTCGGGCCATTTTCGTGCCATCATCATCCTGAACTCCCTTCGGTACTCGAGTTCTACGTAATGAGAGCTATGCATAGGAGAAAATCCCTTCATTGAGTTCCCGAGCTTCCATTTTTTTTTAAATAAACCTTTTAAAAAGCTTTCCCGGTTTGCCAAATTAACATGGTAGGTCCTAACAGGCTCTAGGTTTTTCCTAAAATTCTTATTTCATCATACCTAGGTCCCTTAATAGTTAGAACACTTAAAAGTATAATTTAGAAATTAGCGCGATATTACAGTCCAACTTACTTCTGATGCTCAACGCCAGAAGATGAAGAAAGGAGGAGCTGGCAGATGGTTCACTTAGATCTATATATGCTTTGGTTCTGATAATTATTTTGTAAACCCTCTGATTAAATTTGATATATATACATGTGGGTTTTCTAATGACAAAGTCTCATTTTCCAGAACCAAATCAAAGATTAAGTTCGTTATAGTTTACAACGTTCTCTTAAACCCTTTTGGTTATTTAACACCAGATCATGCCTTAAATGCTTTATTAGGGTTATTTGTAAAATGTGGTTTCGACATCATCAAAAAGGGGGAAATTGTTGGGAACCCCACAAAAATTTAGTTTTGATGATGTTCTCTCGAAACACACTTAGATTTAATTCTGTTTGCTAGGTTGTTATCGTTCTACCTATACCAGATCACTACCATAAAAAGGTGAATCTGAGAGAGAACATGATCTTTAGATCAGTTTAGAGAATGACTTAAAGTGTAAAGGATTACATCCTATAGAAGTCATTCTGTCTTTTGTTCATGGACCATATCAACAACAGACTCAAACAAGTAGATGATCTGATCGATGGCCACTCGATCTAGTTGCTGAAGAAATTTTTTACTGAGATTGCAACCATGCTTTGGAACATTTTGTTGAAAGAGATTGATGTTGGACCAGATTGATGTCAATCTGCTATGACCAGATCGTTACCATAAAGTGAGCCAGCCTAGACCAGATCAACCCAGTCATCTGACATTTTCTTGTTTGTCCAGATATACTGAGGAGAATTCCAAATCACCTTGCCACATCAACAGATTTTACGAAGATGGAAAGTATATCTATTTGAGATCAAGTTTGGAAGGAGAATTTGTTGGTCCCGAAAGAGCAAGGTTTGATCGCTAGTTGTGATAGACCAAATCGATAACCAGATCGATCTCATTCTGTCCAGGCAGAAACTCTCAAGTGAATAAAACTTAAGCAGAAATCAAGAGTAATCTTTTTTTCTAGTAGAGTGTTGTGTGCGGAATATGGTGGACTTAGTCAGAGCTCTTGATTAGAAAACCTTTTGAAATCTTATTCAGAGATTAGTAGATCTATTAAAAATGCAGTTTGAATGAGTCTGTTGATTAGTGAATAAAACAACTGAAATTTAAAATGCAGAAAGTAAATAACACAACTATTTACGTGGTTCGGGAAACCCCCTACGTCCATGGTCCAATCCAAACTGGATTAGATATCCACTACTTGGATACTTTTCTTATTTATACTCGCTGAGAACGAGCAACAAGTTTCAAACACAATCTGTTTTGAAACTTATACACGAATAAGGGGTCGTGTCCCTTTACAACTTACATAAAACTAATATAACTGGATCACTTCACGTTAATCTGCAAGAAAACTACTAGCTAGAGAAGATCTCCTTCCTTCTTCTCGATAAGACAGATTTGAATCGAGGTGTGATTTCGATCACGAATGGCTCAGAACACGATCTGGTGAGTAGAAATCTTCTCGAATGAATGCTTCGATGGATGAGATGATTTCTGGGCAGAGTAACAGCTTGTTGATCGTAGATAATAGTCTTTGTTCCAAGCATTTATAGGTGTAGAATTTAAAATTCTAACCGTTGGACTTGATTGGTTTGGAGTAAATGTGATTTACCAATCAAGGATATTAAATCCCTAAATTGTCTCCTTTTGCCTTTGGAAAGTTTGACTGAATCTTTCGTAAATATGGGAAGCAGATCTTTAACAAGTACTATTTTCCCTTTTTTCGCATATTAATTGATTCTCCTTCCATCTTTGATAGCACGAATGATGTGACAATGAGTTTGAGACTCTTCATCAGTTAATCTGGTCAAAGCATATGATTGCCAATTGACTGATAGTTGATCTGATATCATCTGGTTCAATCTGAATATCGATCTGGTTAGTGGTCGATCTGGTCCTTTAGAAGGTATGTTCCAAAGCAAGGTAGACTCTTCTGAATGTCCTGGTGATAGTGATCGAGTGACCATCTGGTTCATCATCTGCTTGCTTCAATCTGCTCGTGATCTGGTCTTCGAAGAGTAGAAAAACAGAATGACTTATATAGGATGAGATCCTTTACATACCAAGTCATTTTTCTAATCTGGACTAAGATCATGTTTTCTATCAGATTCACTTTATATTGTAGTGATCTGGTACATGTAGAACAAATTGAGATCTAACAAGACAGAATAAAATCTAAGTGTGTTTTCGAAAGAACATCATCAAAACCAAATATTGTGGGGTTCCCAACAATTTCCCCCTTTTTGATGATGTCGAAACCACACTTCACAATATAACCCTAGATAGAAACATATAAGAATGATCTGGTTTTAAATAACCAGAAGGGTTAGCAAATTGTTATTTAGTTCATATAACAATCAAAAGCAAATAAAGGTTTCTGGACAATGAGACTTTGTCTTTAGAAAATCCACATTTATTAATATATCAATTTGAGTACAGATGGATAACCTGAAGATAATGAAAGAAAAAAGCAACAATAAAAAATGAAATAGCAGATGTATTGAAAAATAAGACAATTATGAGAACCATCTGGCTACTCCTCCCTTCTTCATCTTTTCGCGCTGTGCATCAGAGACAAGTTGTATGCTCTCGTAAATTCCATCTCTCACTCTGGCATAGTTGGGATCGTGGTTGTCAATCTTTTATCCCTTTATCTTGGCCAGCTGATTGATGTAATTTAATATGTACATCTTGTCAGGGATGCTGCTTCCTGGAATCATTGGGCATACCATGTACTCCTTTTCAGGTGCCTTAATTTGGAATTTAGCACTCGAGGCAGCCATTCTGATTCTTTGTATCAGGTTCTTGTCACTGAAGTTCTCCATATATAGGTTGAAGTCTTCATCTAGTGTGGACTCTGAGTATATAGGTTCTTTGAGAAAGTTCTTATTCATAATAAAGCCTTGCTTGACCAGCTCCGAGTCTTTCTGGTCACCTTCTGGAACCCACACATCTTTTGGAGTTTGTTTCTTCAGGGACAGATTCCATGCAATGAAGGGGTTCTTCTTCTTCTTTTTGGACTGCGTTGTGGACTGTGAAGATTGTTGTTGAGAGCGTTCTGATGAGGGTTGTGAGGAGAAGGTTGTTTGATAGGATTTCTCCTTTGCTTCTTTAGCAGCTATCCTCTTCTCCCTTTCGGCCTGATCTTTGTAAAACTGTGCTCTGAAGATCGGGTCACATGCCTGTTCTCTGTTAACTCCAAATAGCAGCAGTTCTGCTATTTGGTCTCCTACATCCACAGGCTTCTTGCCTTTATCTTGAGTAGCAGCAGCAGGTTGTTGAGTAGGTTGTTCTGGTTCCATAGTGGGGTCCGCCCTCGGTGGATTTGCTGGCTTCTCTTTTGCTTGTTGAAGTAGAACAAATTGAATTTCTGCTTCTGCTCCTTTTGCTTCTGCTTCTGTCACAGAACCCTTGTTAAACCCTTTGCTTCTCTTGCCAGCCATAGATTTTTCCGCCTTTTCGACATCATCAAATATGGACTTGATGAGTGTGCGGAGGGAATCTATTTCTGCCGTCATCATCTCCATCTTTTCTTCTGCATCTGCTTTGAATCCAAGCAGAAGGTTCACGGTCTGGTCTATAGCATCCAATTTGCGCTCCAGATGGCTGTTCATTGTGGCAAGAGTGCAGTCATAGGTTTCCTGTAAGTCTTCTACAACTGTTAGACGTGTGCTCTGGTGCTCAAACTCTTCTGGGTTTGGGTAGAGTAGATCATCTAGAACATCCATCTGATGCTCTTTCATTATATCCACAAACTTCTCCTTCTCGAAGGTAGCAAGTTGTGCGTGGATGGCGAGAGTAGAGGCTTCCTTCACCTCAGCGGTAATCTGAGCAACTTGACTTGTGACTGTAGCATCGATGGTCTCCTTCTATTTAGCCAGGAGGTCAGCAACCCGTGTGTGAACATTTTAAGCCATCTGTTCCATTGCCTCCAATCTGAGTGTAGTTTTCTCTTGACTTCCTTCAGCAGCAATGCGATCGTCATCGATCTTCTTGTTGAGCTCCTGTTTGAGATCTCTAATTTTCCTACGAATATCTAAGTCCATGTTGTTGATGTAGTCTTTTTGATGCTGATTGTAGTCAGCAAATATTTGTGTGGCTTTTTCTTGAAGAGCATTGCAGGTACCAGTCATGTGATCTTCAACTCTGAGCGTGATCAGGTTTTCTATCTGGTAGTTGTTGAAGGTTTTGGTCACCCGTTCCAAAAGTTCTTCCATTTCGTAGAAAGTGACATTCTTCTTCAACTTTTGGGCTACCTGTGATACCCTTAAATTTTAATTAGTACTTAATTGCTAATTAGAAATTTAATAAGGCTTTGCATCCTTAAGAAATAAAAATAGGAAAATTTAAAATTAAAAGTACTTAGTTGTAATTAGTAAAGATAAGTGACCTAAGTGTTACTTAAGCATGATTTAGAGAAAAATGCTAGCATATTAGGGAGATAACCATAATAAAATAAAATAGAAAGAAAAAGAAAATTCTCTAATTTTCTAGAAGGTGGTAGAAAAGTGATGAATAATCACTTAATTAATTAATTCTAAATAAAATTAATTATTATTTATATAAAAATCTAGCTTACACTATTCATGATAAACACAAAAATTTTCTCTTCTTCTTCCCCCTCATTTTCGAAAATCCCTCCATTTCCTACACCAAAAATTTTTCTCATCCCAAGCATAATAGTGTGATCTCAAGCTACACCAAGTATAAAGATTAGTTAATTGAAGGTAAATAATACTCTTCCATCATACTTTTGTGTTTTAATTTTGAAAAATTATGATTTTGAAACATGATGAAGAAAGATTGGAGATTTGAAAGTATTAGTGAAGTTTCTTGTTTTTCTATGATTAAATCATGCATAAAGTAGAAGAATATGTAGAAATAAGATGAATTAGATGAAGATGTGGCCTTAGGGTTTGAGTTTAAATTTATGTTAATAATTGTGATGCTATGCTTAAATTAAGTTTATATTCATGTAATTAAGCATGTTTAAACATAAGATTAGAAAGAAATTTGATGAAAATCAAGATTGTTGGGAAGTGGACTCCAGCACCTCCCGGAGGGAGGGTACTCCGCGTATCGTACCCGAGAGAACTTATGGGAGTGCGGCCTGCCTTAGTCGAAAAGGGCCTGCACTACCACTGTTGACGAGAGGTTAAATGAATTGATTAGTACTACTCATACCAAAATTGTCAACAGGACAGTACCTACTAAGATAGGATTGAGGAAAGATGGAATAGAGAGATATCATCCATCTGAAATTCACTCTCTATCTAAAGTTGACGATGAGGGGAACATCATTACCTGCTATATTTCAGTTCCTAACCCTAAAATGTTCTGGATTCGAAAAGGAATATTTACTAATAATCAAGCACCCAAACATTGAAAGGGTAGCTAAGTTTGATTAATTGCAGGATCAAAGAACTGCAAGAAGGAGTAAGGTAGCAACAGGAACAATCTGGATAATAGATAGTGGTTGTTCAAAACACATGACATGTCATAAGAACCTACTATCAGATTACATAGAGAAACCAGGACCACAAGTTACTTTTGGATGCAATTCAAAAGGATATACCAGAGGATATGGAAATATCAAAGTTGGCAAGACCACTATCACAAATGTATCATACGTTGAGGGTCTTAGTGACAATCTGTTTTCTGTAAGTCAGTTCTGTGCTAACGGTAATCAGATTGTTTTTGATACTAACAACTGTCTGGTGAAGAATAAGGAAGGAGATGAAATACTCCTTACCGGTAAACTGCAGGATAGATTATACATTGTCCAGTGGACAAACCAGATCGAGACCTGCTTAGTCACTAAGACTGTATCAGAAACCAGCTGGTTATGGCATAAAAGATTAAGCCATCTAAACTTCAAGTCAATCAACAGGATTGCCAAGGAAAGGTTAGTGGAAGGACTACCAGATCAAGTGTATGATAAAGATCACATATGTGATGCTTGTCAAGCTGGAAAGCAAACCAGATCATCCTTTACAAGCAAAATAACTCACTCAACATCAAGGATACTGGAGCTGTTACATCTTGATCTGTTTGGACAAGTCAAGCCACTAAGTATAAATGGAAGAAAATACACATTGGTGAGCATAGATGATTACTCAAGATTCACTTGGGTCATCTTTCTGTTAAAGAAGAAAGAGACTCTTGACAAACTCCCTAATTTTCTAAACAAGATCACCAAACAAAAGGATATGAGTATAACCTCTATCAGAACAGATCGAGGAACAGAATTTCTCAACCAGAAGATTGAAGCATACTGCAACAAGATGGGAATCACTCATCAAACATCTGCTGCTCGAACTCCTCAACATAATGGAGTTGTTGAGAGGAGAAACAGATCACTCAACAGAAGACAATCTACACACCCTGCTACACTCAAAACAGATCATCCATCACACTCAGACATGGAAAGACACCATATGAGATATGGAACAGCAGAAAGCCTAAGATTTCTTATTTTCGTACCTTTGGCTGTCTGTGTTACATACACAATAATGGGAAATCACAATTGAAAATTTTGATAGCAAAATTGACCCTGGAATATTCTTAGCATATTCTGATGTTAGTAAAGCTTATCGAGTTTACAATAAGAACTCTCATATTGTGGAGGTAACACCTCATGTTGTTTTTAATGAGTCTACTCTTCAGTGCAGGTCAATAGATGAAAAGCAGATAGAAAATCAGGTGACTACCAGAAGGATGAATAAACTATTACTTGAAGATATTCTTATCTGGAATTCAAAAAGTGAGGATGAAGAAATTATCACTCCACCTGTTGCAGAAGAGATCATACAACAAGGGGGAATATCACAACACAATCTGGATGAAAACAGATCATCAACAGAAGACAATGAAACAATTATTACAAATGATGATCAACATGAAAATCGAAATCCAGAAGAAAGTCCAGATAAGAATCCATTTTCAACTATATCAACTGCACACCCTGAATTTGAGGAACCAGCAGATCAACCTGATCCTGAGATATCTGATGAAGAGATGACCAGGAGAAGGAGATGGATACAAGATCATCCACCAGAACAGATCGTTGGGAACCCATCAGACCGTGTGAAAACCAGAAGAATGCATGGAGAGAGTGCATTGTTGAGCTGTTACCTCTCTCGCATGGAGCCATCTGATGCTTATGAAGCACATCAAGATGCATATTGGATAATAGCAATGCAAGAAGAACTCAATGAGTTCAAAAGGAATGAAGTCTGGTATCTCGTAGACAGACCCAAACACCAAGGTGTGATAGGTGTAAAATGGGTGTTCAAAAATAAACGAGATGAGAATGGTGAAGTAGTCAGAAACAAGGCCAGATTGGTAGCTAAAGGCTATAATCAACAAGAAGGCATTGATTTTGTTGAAACATTCGCACCAGTAGCCAGATTAGAAGTTATAAGGCTATTTCTAGCATATGCTGCTCACAAACGGTTCAAGGTATATCAGATGGATGTCAAAGTGCTTTCCTCAATGGTATCCTTGAAGAAGAAGTATATGTGGAACAGCCACCTGGATGTGAAGAAGCCGATCCAGATCAAAAAGTATACAGATTGGCTAAGGCAGTCTATGGTTTAAAACAAGCCCCTAGAGCTTGGTATGATACCTTATCAACTTTCCTACTAGAATCTGGATTCAGAAGAGGATCTGTTGACAAGACTTTATTTATCATCAAAGTCAAAGAAAACATTCGCTTAGTCCAGATCTATGTAGATGATATCATTTTTTGATCTCAATCTACCTATCTGTGTGAGAAATTTGTTGAACTTATGAAAAATAAGTACCAAATGTCCATAATGGGAGAAATGAGCTTCTTTTTAGGTTTGCAGGTCAAGCAGCTACGAGATGGTATCTTTATTAATCAGACAAAATACATCAACGATCTGCTGACCAAATTTGGGTTAAAAGACAGTAACCCAGTGAAAATCCCAATGCAGACCAATGAGAAAATTGATCTAGATCCAGAGGGATAACCAGCTAACATTACTCAATACAGAGGGATCATAGGATCACTACTATACCTAACTGCCAGTCGACCTGACATCACATTTGTAGTAGGTGTATGTGCAAGATATCAAGCAAACCAAAAGAGTCTCACATGGAAGCAGTTAAGAAGATATTAAGATATCTCAAGGGAACAGCCCACGTAGGATTATGGTATCCATGTGAAGACAATTTTGAGCTAACTGGATACACTGACTCAGATTATGCTGGATAAAAACTGGACAGAAAATCAACATCTGGTACATGTCAGTTTCTAGGAAATAAACTAATCTCTTGGTTCTCAAAGAAACAGACATCAGTTGCCACCTCAACTACAGAAGCAGAATATATGGCAGCTGGAAGTTGTTGTGCACAAATATTGTGGTGAAGACAGCAGCTTAAAGATTATGAAATTGATGTCAAGGAAATACCAATCCTGTTCTGCATACCAGATGCAAACATGTGGATGTAAGACATCATTTTATAAGAGATCATGTTGAAAGAAAACATGTACAGATCGAGAAAATACACACTGAAATACAAAGAGCTGATATTCTTACCAAAGCATTACCAGAAGAAAGATTTAAGATGCTTTGTGGTAAGCTAGGATTACTAAATCTTGAAGCAAGAACCAGATTGATATAAACCAGATCAAGTTAAATGTTCCAACAGGGAAACAAAACCAGATTGACATGGTACAGATCGATAAAATTAAGATCACGTGAAATTCCAACAGGGAATTAACACCAGATCACTAAGTATATGTTAACACAAATTAATTAAAATTCCAACTGGGAATCAGTAACACCAGATTGGACAGTGGCACAACCAGATCAATAGTTCTCACTATGCAGGAGATCGATCTTGACCCAGATTACTTAATGCCACGTGGATATTAAATTAATATTTCTTATTACCCCATTACTTGGTTAAGGGGGAAAGGTCAATTATATACGGAGACTAATATCTTATTTTTGACACTAAAAATCAAATCTTTTATTTTGTTGATGATTAAGTACAGTAATTGGGAAACGTGATCGAGGAAATATCTACCAAATCGAGAAAAAGGGGGAGAAATGATTGCAACAAAAACAACGCGCCACATTACAACCATCCGATCAAAGCGCGTGCATCACACAATAAAGAGAGGCGGTGATAGACTGTAAACCTAGAACATGGAAAGGCGGGAAAAGCTGAAAAAGGGAAGGATTTCTGAATATTTTTTTACCTTACTTATCTTTCTCTTCGTTTATATGTTTGATAAGTTGTTTCATCTATCATTTACATTTATACTTTTCCGAAACCTTAGCTAAAACTCCCTCTCTTTCAAAACCTTCTCTACCTTAGCAAAATCATTCTGTTTTTAGCAAAATGGCCCCCAAATCATCTATTTTTCTTGATCAAGCGAACTTTCTGAAACCTTATCTACACCAAGACCACTTCGCAGTTCTTGATACCTTCGGGTTTCACAAACTAGAAAAGGCATTTGATCTCGTTCGCCAGTGCAAAGGTTCACTATTTTGTGGTTTTTGTTCAGAATTGTTTTACGTTATCTTTCAAACATGCTTTTGATAAACTGCTTTTACTCATCTGCATATATATATACTTGTGTTTACTATGATATCGATTGCTAGACTGCATAAACTGTCTTGAGCACTTATACTTCACTGATGCAAGGATAGTGCTCACATATACTCTTTCCTTGTAGGTTTTCACAACATTATCACCTCACACCCAGTTCACTTCCTACCCAAGGATGTTGCCGCCTTCTATCTCTCATGGCAGGGAGAGAGGGGTGGAACCGAGGCAACCATCAGGGTTAGTAAGGGGAACACTGTTGGTCCCGAAAGAGCAAGGTTTGGTGTATGGGGGGGGGGGGGGGAATACACCAAATACAAACTTTTCAGTTTACTTGACTAATTAGGGAGAGAGACTTAAGCTTTCTGGATTACAGATTGCTCAACGTGACAGACCAGATTGACTATCTAATCAATCTTGTTCTGTCCAAACAGAATCTCTCAAGAGAAAAACACAAAGCAGAAAGTAAGAGTGATCTTATTTTCTAACAGTGTATTGTGTGCGGAATAATGATGGACTTAGTCGGTGCTCTTGTTTAGAAAACCTTTAGAAAACTTAACCAAGTATTTAGAGAATTGATTAAGAATGCAGTTTGTATGAGAGTGACAG
>JAPKLX010001388.1:0-21817 GCA_026898415.1 Leonotis leonurus | reverse complement strand
GTGATGTAGAATCACAAGATGTTGAAGCTCTAAGTCTGGAATGCAGAGTGCTTGAATGATAATTGCAGTATAGTTCGTGCGTATTCTCTTTCTTTTCCAGATTGTTGACTTCAACTATATAAGCATTGAATATTGAAATTCTAGCCGTTGTTGATTGGCGTGAGATAGATGGTATATTGCCAATCAATGGTTTCCATCATATCTGTTATTGCCATATAGGAAAGGTTGACTCAATCTTTGATTTATGGAAATCAGATTGTTAACGGTCTCTTTCCTTATATGTTTTAATCGTAGATCAACTTTCCAAACCCTGTTGGATGGACCTTGATCTTGACGTGGCAAGTGTATATGATGTGTAGGATGATGTCAGCTATAGGGTTGATGACTCAATCGCTCTGGTTCATCGCTGTAAACATCGATCTGGTCATCGATCTGGTCGCTGTCTGCTACAGCAGATCGATTCCTTTGAGCGTGAAATCTTGACCTACATCCTATTCTAAGTTGAGAATGACTTCTATAGGAACATATCCTTTACATTATAAGTCATCTCCTAATCTGTTCCAAAACAGAAATCACTTAAACTATAGTGATCTGGTTTTTACACGAGGAACAGGTTAGCATACAGACCAGCTAAGTGTGTTTCGAAAGACCATCATCAACACTAATCATTAGGGTTCCCAACACATATCTCCTTCATCTGTGAGATCATAGGTGTTTAGGATCATGTCTATCACACGTTTTCACTCCTTCTTGTCTTTACCAATGGGTAATTCTATTGTATATTCTTCGTTATCATCCTCCATCCAAGAGCAGTAAAAGAGAGCCACTTGGCGAGGCATATAGAATTTGGGCTCCTTGGTAATTATCTTGTGAAATCCTAGAAACAAAATTTTTTTTTATTAAGTATAGGGCACAGCTCGAGGTTTGCAACGGGTTGATTTGAACAGATCGAGTTTTTGATCAGAGGATTAACAGCTCGCTGTTAATGAATATAGCAAGATAAGACAGCTAGATAGTTGAATTTTAGCTCAGTCATTAACACAGAATTAAACTTTTTTTAGTCCAAATCATGCTTGAATTATGAAATTGTGATTTCATTTCTTATGAGTCTCAAAACACATGAATTGGTGAGTTTTGATACCATCAAAAATACATAAATATGCATGTGAATTTTACAGTTTGATGGATTGTACACCATAATATAGTAAAATAGAGGACATAATCAATATTTATTATAGCATTCATATTTACCAGAAATTCATATGTAACCAACATCAAATAATAAACCCTAGTTCATGTATTTCTAAACATTTAAGCAACCTGAACAAGCTTCGATTTTTGAAAATAGTTCATCAAGGAGAGAATATCCGTGATGAGTAAGAACAGCTCTGAGTTCAGGTGATAATCTTGCTTCAATCAGTTGAAGCATTTTTGAAATGGGAATCAGTGAAGCAGCATGTGAAGATGATGAACTAGCTTCGGAGTTGGTCATTTTGAAGGATGTGTTGTAGGGTTTTAGGACAGGTTTTGAGAGTTAAAGTTTTGAATTTTCAAGCTTTAACAATGGCGGTTTTAGAAAATATATGAGTGTGTAGGAGACGAAGCAGTCAAACTATCATATATATATAGACAGATCAACGCGTAGGATTAAAAGATGTAAAAGAATTTAAATCTACGGTTGAGAATACTCCCTGAAGCGTTGATTTTGCCGCTTATTCCATCGTTTGAACTTCACACGCTATAGGGCGTGACGTCAACAAGTCACATCTGCAGTCGCACGAAAATTGAGGTCTGCTGCATTTAATGATCCTTCCCTTTTCTCTCAATTTTCTGACACATTCGGCTCTTGGTATGTTCTAAATAAATGATT
Source organism: Leonotis leonurus (assembly GCA_026898415.1). Taxonomy (NCBI): domain Eukaryota; kingdom Viridiplantae; phylum Streptophyta; class Magnoliopsida; order Lamiales; family Lamiaceae; genus Leonotis; species Leonotis leonurus. The sequence goes on along the minus strand of JAPKLX010001388.1, from coordinate 19,947 downwards.
TTCAATGATAATCATTAGAAATAAATAATAAGAGAGTGGAGAAATAAATGGAGAGAATTAAATGAAAATAAATAGCGAGAGTTAAATTCCCCCTTATTAAATGCCAGACAGATCGTTTTGATGTGAAAACAATCTGTTTTTCGATAATCTCGCTGTTGAGTCAATTAGCCATCTAGCTGTTGTGATTTTAGGCTAGTTTGAAATGATTAGTTAGATCACTTTTCTCCTTTATATGTTCCCCCTTGATTGATGCACCAGTGTTGGATCAATTTGTCTCTTGAGTTTTCCTGGAACAGCTAACTGTCAAGATGAATTATCTAGCTGTGGAGATTATCAATCGAGATAATGATTACTCAACAGATGGATGAAAGATAATGTAACAACAGATCGTATTGTACCATTTACTATCTGTTGTTTACACTTGTACCATTTTCGAGTAGGTTGATTAGACCTAACTTGCCACAAAGTATTTTGAATCTGTCATCGGCTAATGCTTTTGTTAGGATATCAGCTCGCTGCACATCAGTATGAATTTAATCTATTTTGATGTTCTTTCTTTCCACGTGGTCATGGATAAAATGATGACGAACATCCACGTGTTTGCATCGAGTATGAAGTACTGGATTTTGTGTTATTGCTATGGTGCTCGAGCTGTCATAAAATATTGTAACTGCATCCATCTGTACTTCGTAATCTTTGAGCTGTTGTTTGAGCCATAGGATTTGTGCGGTGCAACTCCCTGCAGCCATGTATTCTGCTTCTGTTGTTGAGGTTGCAACCGAAGTTTGCTTTTTAGAGATCCACGAGATGAGCTTGCTTCCAAGAAATTGACAAGTCCCAGATGTGGATTTTCTATCAAGCTTGCAACCTGCATAATCAGAATCAGAGTAGCCAGTTAATACAAAATTATCATCACAAGGATACCATAAACCTATTTCAATGGTCCCTTTGAGATAACGCAAAATTCTTTTGGCTGCTTCTAAGTGGGATTCCCTTGGACTTGCTTGATACCTAGCACAAACACCAACAGCAAAAGTAATATCAGGTCGACTAGCAGTTAGATATAAAAGAGATCTGATAATACCACGATACTGTTTCATATTTGTTGTCTTCCCAAGTACATCAGGACAAATCTGTCCATTGGTTTGCATAGGGATTTTTGCTGGTTTGCAATCTTTAACTCCAAACTTTGTGATGAGATCCTTAATATATTTGGATTGATTGATTAGGATACCATCAGCAGATTGTTTGTCTTGTAAACCCAAGAAGAAGTTCATTTCCCCCATCATTGACATCTTGTACTTGTCCTACATTAGCTTGCTAAATTTGTTACAAAGGAATTCAGATTTGGATCCAAAAATAATATCATCTACATAAATTTGAACTAAAAGGATATAGCCTTTCACTTTGATAGTGAATAGGGTCTTATCGACAGATCCTCTTTTGAATCCAGACTCCAGCAGGAAGGTGGACAGTGTTTCATACCAAGCTCGAGGAGTTTGTTTTAATCCATATACAGCCTTTATCAGTCTGTACACCTTGCCTTTATTTTCTACTTCAAAACCTGGTGGCTGCTCTAGATAAACTTCTTCTTCCAGGATTCCATTAAGGAATGCACTTTTTACATCCATTTGGAATACTTTGAAGCGTTGATAAGCGGCGAAGGCAAGAAACAGTCTGATGGCTTCTAGTCGTGCAACAGGTGCAAAAGTCTCATCAAAGTCGATCCTTTCTTGTTGGCAATAACCTTTTGCGACTAGCCTTGCCTTGTTTCTTACCACCTCACCAGTCTCATCTCTCTTGTTTTTGAATATCCATTTAACTCCAATAACACCTTGATGTCTAGGTCGATTCACCAAGTACTATACATTATTTCTTTTGAATTCATTTAATTCTTCTTGCATGGCATTTATCCAATCTGCACTTTGCAAGGCTTCTTCGATGTCTTTTGGTTCGGTGTGAGCAAGATAGTAGCTTAATAATGCACTTTCTCCATGCATGCGTCTTGTTTTGACTCTATCTGTTGGGTTTCCAACAATGAGGTCAGATGGATGGCTGTCTATCCATTTTCTTCGCCTTTTCATTTCATCCTCAGATATTTCGATTTCTATTTCATCAGGTGGATTCTCAAATTCTGGATGATCTGCAATAGGGGTAACATAGAGATTGTCAGCGTTTAAGTTAATACTTGATACATTTACCAAGTCTTGAATAGATGGTTGTTGAGTTGTAGAAGAAGTAGATAGAATATGTTGTTCATCAACAGATGGTGGTGAAAATTCTTCGTGTGAAGTTCCCCCTTCATCTGTTCCCCCTAGCTGTGATGCTTCTTCATCTGCATCTGTTCCCCCTTGTTGTGATATAGTTTCAGCAGGTGGACAATCTTCTTCTTCTCCCTCTTTTCTTGGACTCCATAGTAGAATATCATCAATTAGTTGACTTTCGGAGTTCTTAAGAGTGGAGGAAGGTGAATTCGTGTTTTGTTGATCATCATTTGTTCCTGACACCTCAAAAGAAGATTCGTCAAATACAACATGAGGTGTTACTTCCACAACAAGAGTTCGCTTATTAAAAACACGATAGGCCTTACTAATGTCAGAATATCCTAAAAATATTTCTTGATCAGTTTTGCTATCAAATGTCTTTAATTGAGTTTTCCCATTATTGTGAATGTAACACTTACATCCGAAAGAACGAAAATAAGTTAGAAGAGGCTTCCTATTATTCCACAGCTCGTATGGAGTTTTGCCATGACGTAAGGTCACAACAGATCGATTCTGTGTGTAGCATGCGGTGTTGATCGCTTCTGCCTAGAATTTCTTTGGAAGATTGATTTCATTTAGCATGGTTCTAGCTGCTTCCTTTAACGATCTGTTGCGCGTTTCTACAATTCTATTTTGTTGTGGCGTACGAGCTGCTGATGTTTGATGTTGTATTCCCATCTTTGAGCAATAAGCTTCGATTATTTGATTGATGAATTCAGTCCCACGATCAGATCGAATTGTGATGATTGATTTCTCTTTTTGATTTGATAATCTGTTGAGAAGATCAGGTAGCTTTTCAAGGGTTTCCTTTTTCTTATACATAAAAATAACCCAAGTAAATCTAGAGAAGTCATCAATAATAACTAAATTATACTTTCTACCATTTACACTTAATGGAGATACAGGTCCAAAAAGGTCTAGGTGTAGAAGTTCTAATATTCTGGTAGCGGAGTGTGCTGTCTTGGTTGGGAAAGATGCTCTTGTTTGTTTTCCCGCTTGGCAAGCTTCACATACATGGTCTTTGTCATATTTTTGATGTGGTAGACCTTCGACCAGTTTATCTTTGACCAGTTTGTTGATTGATTTGAAGTTGAGGTAGCTTAAGCGTTTGTGTCATAACCAGCTGGTGGATGAACTTGATGCAGTTACAAGACAGATTCCAGTCTGTTCATTCCATTGTACAATGTACAATCTGTCCTGCAAAATTCCGGTAAGAAGAATTTCTTCTCCTTCCAAGTTCTTTACTAAACATTTATTAGCGGTAAATTCTACTCTTTTATTATTAGCACAAAATTGACTAATAGTGAATAAATTGTGATTTAAGCCTTCAACATAGGACACATTTTGTATGATTGTGTTACCAGCATGGAGATTGCCATAACCTCGTGTATAACCTTTTGAGTCACCTCCAAAGGTTACAATTGGTACATTGCTTTCTTTGTAGTTGGATAACAACTCTTTATCGCCTGTCATATGCTTGGAACATCCGCTGTCTAGTATTCATACCGCACCCCGAGCTGCATCTCTTCTTCTCCTCGATTTCCTAACCTGCAAGTACAAATCATTCAGCTACCCTACTGATTGAGGGTGCGTTGTTAGTGGACAATGTTCCTTTTGGAACCCAAATCTGTCTAATAATCGAGACATTGTTAGATGCTTGAATTTGTCTCCCGCTGAAATCGATGTATACAATTGGCTTCTTGTATGCATGTTTCGAGGTTTGAGCAGTTTGAAGCCTGGGAGAAGGTGTTCTTCTTTGTTGATCAGTTGGACGCCTTTCTTTGATAGGATTAGCCTGCTGTTGATGACCTCTTTTCGGTTGATTATTATATTGAGCAGGTGGTTTTGCTTGTTGCGGTCTAGCTTCTGGAGTTGAGTTCTTTTGTTGTTGATGAGGTTGTTGCTGCTTTGGCTGTTGTCGTATCAGCACTGCTTGTGGTTGTCTTATATTTTAATTTTTGAGATTTACCACCTTTCCTTTGCCTTGCTCTTTAACAAAATTCCCAGATGGAGGTCCTTTGTTAATTCCATTAAACCCTATTCCTCCACAATCTGATGATCTCTTTTGCATATCATTGATAAGATGAACTCTGTCTGACTTTTTGTGGATGTAATGATTAAGCATCGTACTTAAATTATCCACCTTATTATTGGCTGACGATTCTCTCCCAATCAAATCTGAGATCTTAGCAGTGAGAGCGTAGACTTCTTCACTTTTGTTCTTGATTTGTAGAAGCATCTCTTTTTCTCTTTCGTTGAATGAAGCACTTACCTTCTTCATTTCTTGTATGGTGTTTGCCATCTTTCCATTTTCTTTGATTGCATGTTTAAACATTTTGTTTAATCGTGCATAATCTTCCATTAATTTTGAAAAGTCTTCCATGGACAGATCGTCCTCTTCTTATGTCTCTTCTTCATCACCTGAGTTACATGTAGGTGAGTTAGAAGTAAAAGAAGTGTGATTAATTTCTACCTCATTGTTGTCGAGTCCGTTGTCATGACCCATGAGGCATTCATCTCATTCGAGGTTCAGCTCGTTAGCCATAAATGCTTCGTCATTTTCGGATGAGCTATCGGTAAGAGTATTTGGTGTAGCTTGTTCTTCAGCGAGCATAGCTCTTCTTTGTTCTCTGAGTTTTCTGTCTCATTTGTTCCTTAGCTCTTCTCTCTCAGCCTTGGAGATATCTGGACAATCTGTTTTAAAGTGACCTTTCCTACCCACTTAAAACAAGAGAATTCGGATAGGTCAGCTTTAACATATGAGGAGTTAGTTTTTACTTCACTTTTCCTATCGGGTCGATCTCGCGATCGATCTCTTCCTTTGAAGTTTCGATTGTTATCTTTGTAGAGACGCTTGTATCGATTTGCCCTTAGCTCCATCTTCTGGAATCTTTGAGCCATGAGTGAGTATTCCTCGAAGTAGTTCTTGGTGGGGTAGTTTTCATCATCCGAACTTGATGAATCTTTTACCACCACAACAGGTGTAGACTTCCTTTCCACCTCTTTTTCTTTTAACTTGGCTTTAAAAGCAGTTTCCTTTTCTTTCATTCTTGCAACAGATGGTTTGCTAAGAGAGGAATTAGAATGACCATGAATACGATTAATTTCGTACTCATTGCCCGTTAGTAAATCAAATAGAGCATCAATAGTAAGAGAGTTGAACTCTGGCATCATGGGATGCATTGCTGAGTATATCTCCCAGCTGGCGGGTAAGGCGCGAATGATTTTGAGGTTCCTCTCTCGTTGAGTATATTTGCCTTTGTCGATGGCATATATCTCGATCAAGATTTCGGTGAATCTGTTTTTCATTTGCGCTATAGTTTCACCAGATTTCATCTTGAATTCTTCATATCTTTTACAAGCTATGGACAACTTGTTTTCTTGAATCACATCGGATCCCATGCTTATCCCTCGCAGCACATCCCACATTTCCTTTGCTGTTTTAAGACGTCTGATTTTGGCCAGGTAGATTCCTCTCACTGTACTTGAAATCAGTCCTTTTGCATAGTCGTCTAGACTTGCTTCTTTCTTCTCCTCCGTTGTGTAGTCATCCATGTCTTTTTCTTTTTCGACTAACTCAACTGTTGGTCCCGAAAGAGTAAGGTTTGGTGTATGGGGGGGGGGGGAATACACCAAATACAAACTTTTCAGTTTACTTGACAAATTATCAGAGAGTTCAGGTTATTCTGTATAAGAAATTGCCCGGCAGATGACTAAATAGATTGATACACAGATCGATACCAGTTTAGTCCAAACAGATTGCTCTCTTAGTGTAAACACTTAGCTAATAATAAGAGTGATCTTATTATTTTCTGAGCGTTGTGTGTGTGCAGAATAATGGTGGATTTAGTGAGTGCTCTTGTTTAAAAAACCTTAAGAATTATTCAGATCGTTAAGCAGATTGATTTAGATGCAGATATATATGATAGTGCAGAAGGTTAGAATAATAAACAACTGAAATTAAATATGCAGGAAAGTAAAGAACACAGTTGTTTAACGTGGTTCGGGAAGTCCCTACGTCCACGATCTGGTCAAAACTAGACCAGATTATCCACTACTAAGATACTCTATTTCTTTATACTCATGGAGAACGAGTCACAAGTATCAATCAAAACTAGAAAGATACTTATGCACGAAATAAGGGTCGTGTCCCTTTACAACAGATTACCTCTACGTTACCACTAAAAATCTACTAGCTAGCAGGGTGATCTCCTTTCTCTCGATAAGACAGACTTGAATCGAGGTGGATTGATGTGATGTAGAATCACAAATCTCTTGAAGCTCTTAGTCTGGATCAAAGTTGATAGCTTGAGAGTATGTTGATGGTTTAGCTCGCGTGTATTGTCTTGTATATTTCCAGATTTTGAACTTCAAGTATTTATAGGCATTGAATTTAAAATTCTAGCCGTTGTTGATTAGCGTGTGATTGATGGTATATTGCCAATCAATGACATCCATCATATCTCTTCTTTCCTTGTAGAAATGTTGACTTAATCTTCAGTTTTATGGAAAGCAGATTGCTAACGGTTTCTTCCCTTCTTTGTGTCAATCGAAGATTCTCTTTCCAATCCCTGTTGGATAGGCTTCAATCTTGACGTGGCAAGAGGATATGATGAGTAGGATGATGTCATCTGGTGGTTTGATGACTCTATCGATCTGGTGCTTCGCTGTAACCATCGATCTGGTCACTGACTGTTACAGCAGATCGATTCTTTCTTGGCGTGAAATCTTGGCCTTCATCCTAAACTGTTTATAGAAATGACTTCTATAGGAAAGCTTCCTTTACAGCACAAGTCATCTCCTAATCTGTTCTTTAACAGAATTCACTTTACATGTAGTGATCTGTTTTACATGCAGAACAGCTTAATACAAAGAAATACTAAGTGTGTTTCGAGAGATCATCATCAAAACTAAATATACTACAAGGTTCCCAACATCAACGGTGGGTGTGGGTCTGGTTCCATCTTTTATCTCCGATGAATGTTTGTCCATGATTTTGATAGGCCCATTTGTGATGACGGACCACATTTTGATGTGATGAGCTCTAAGACACATTTCCAGTCTGAAGCTCCAATCCTCATATCCAGCAATTGAGAAATCTTCACAAGCTCTAGCCATTTGTCCTTCCATGACTTAAAGGTAGATGGTTAGATAAATGCAGATGCACTATGCTGTGAAAACATTTTCAAGATCTATCCAAGATGACCACACAGAGATAATCTCTTGTGAATTAGAAATAATGGTCAATATGGACCACTGCTCTAATACTACTTGTTGGTCCCGAAAGAGCTAGATTGGTGTATGGGGGGGGGGAATACACCAATTCAAACTTTTTAGGTTTTCTTGTTCAAAACTTAAATATAAGGCTTAAGCACACTTAATAACTAAGATAGCTTGGAGTAGTAAAACAAATCTTCTTGTCAGGAAGATTTAGTCTTACTCAAATAACACCTTATGCGTGAAGAACAATAATCAAGAATGATAAACACAGATTTAAACTTGATTAGAGTAGTGTGCGGAATATGGTGGTTAATGCTCTTTTTAATGTGAAAAACGTTTTCTTTCTTAGAGAAATTATCAACCAAGATTTAAATGCAAGAGTATGAAGAAGATGATAGTAAAGTAAAACAGAAAGTAAGAACACAAAGTATTTAACGTGGTTCGGGATAAACTTTCCCCACGTCCACGGCTCGATCAAAACTAGATCGAAATCTACTATGTCTCCTTTCTTTTTACTCATTGAGTACGAGCCTCAAGTTTTATCAAAACTAGATAACAACTTGAGATTACACTTCTTAGATTGAAGAACTACAATCTAAATCTTACAGCTTCTGGATCAAAAACTAGATCCTAACTTGATATGAACTAAGAATAGTTTTCCAGAAACAATCTTCAAAAGAATAATAACACTTAGAGAATTCTAGAGCTTGAAGGAGTGCTTTAGAGCTTTGAATATTTGAAGATGTTGGTCCCGAAAGAGCAAGGTTTGGTGTATGGGGGGGGGGGGAATACACCAAACAACCAAATACTAACTTTTCAGTTTACTTGACAATTTATATGAGAGCTCAAGCTATTCTGTATAAGAAATTGCTTGGAATGACTGACCAGATCAATAAACAGATCAGTATCTGGTTTAGTCCAAACAGATTACTCTCAAGGTGAAACACTTAACAGATAATAAGAGTGATCTTATTACCTTTTGAGTGTAGAGTGAGTGCGGAATAATGGTGGATTAATGATTGCTCTTGTTTTGAAAACCTTAAGGAATTAATCAGATTGTTTAAAACAGATTGATTCAGAATGCAGCTAATATGATAGTGCAGGAGGTTAGGATAATAAACAACAGATAATAAGAGTCCAGAAAAGTAAAGCACACGATGTTTAACGTGGTTCGGGAAATCCCTACGTCCACGATCTGGTCAAACCTAGACCAGATTATCCACTACTAGGATACTCTGCTTCTTTATACTCGTGGAGAACGAGTCACAAGTACCAATCACAACTAGACTGATACTTATGCACGAATGAAGGGTCGTGTCCCTTTACAACAGATTACCTCTACGTTACCACTAGAAAACTACTAGCTAGCAGGGTGATCTCCTTTCTCTCGACAAGACCGACTTGAATCGAGGTGGTTGGTGTGATGTAGAATCACAAGATGTTGAAGCTCTAAGTCTGGAATGCAGAGTGCTTGAATGATAATTGCAGTATAGTTCGTGCGTATTCTCTTCTTCTTCCAGATTGTTGACTTCAACTATATAGGCATTGAATATTGAAATTCTAGCCGTTGTTGATTGGTGTGATATAGATGGTATATTGCCAATCAATGATTTTCATCATATCTGTTCTTGCCATATAGGAAAGGTTGACTCAATCTTTGATTTATGGAAATCAGATTGTTAACGGTCTCTTTCCTTATATGTTTTAATCGTAGATCAACTTTCCAAACCCTGTTGGATGGATCTTGATCTTGACGTGGCAAGTGCATATGATGTGTAGGATGATGTCAGCTAAAGGCTTGATGACTCAAACGCTCTGGTTCATCGCTGTAATCATCGATCTGGTCATCGATCTGGTCGCTGTCTGTTACAGCAGATCGATTCCTTTGAGCGTGAAATCTTGACCTTCATCCTATTCTAAGTTGAGAATGACTTCTATAGGAACATATCCTTTACATTATAAGTCATCTCCTAATCAGTTCCAAAACAGAAATCACTTAAACTATAGTGATCTGGATTTTACACGAGGAACAGGTTAACATACAGACCAGCTAAGTGTGTTTCGAAAGACCATCATCAACACTAATCTTTAGGGTTCCCAACAATTTCCCCCTTGTTGATGATGTCGAAACCACACTTTTACAAAAGGATCCTATCTGCATAATACAGATCGGTCTGGTCTGGTTTTCCAGTTGTTGTTAGCACGTTATTAATGTTTATAACGTTTAAGGATATTTTATATGTGTTCTGGACAATGAGTTGTTGTCATCAGAAACTCAAAATGGATTTCATATATTGATAAGAAGACAAGAGAGGTTACAGATAAACAGAACAGATTATAAGAAAAGGCAGATCATAAAGATATAAGAAAATAAGACTACTATCTGCTTTTTCTTCTCTCCTCTTGCTGCTTCTTCATCTTTGCTCTGGTCTCATCAGAAATGAGCTGAACGCTCTCATACACTCCTTCTCTTACTCTGATGTAATCTGGATCTTCAGCATCCACTTTGTACCCTCTGTTTTCTGCTAGCTGGTTTATGAAATTCAGCAGAAAGGTTTTGTCCGGGAGATCTGTCCCAGGAATAGTGGGACAGGTCCTGAACTCCCTTTCTGGAGCAGTTATCTGGACTTGGGCTTTGACAGCAGCAGCTCTGATCTCTCCTACCAGATCCCTTGCATCATTCTGGTCAAGGTATAGGTTGAAAGCTTCATTTGGTGACCCCTCACAGTAGAGAGGTTCTTTGAGAAAATAGCGACACATGATGAATCCATATTTCAAGCCTTCAAATCCTTCCTTCAAGTGATCTGGGACCCAGTTGGTCTCTCCCTGTTTTGTCAAAGATCTGCGTATGGGAGCAGAAGAGAACCAACTTGATCCAGCTCTTCTCCTTTTCTTGGTAGGTTGGGATGAGCTGCTTGGAGTGAAGGTTTTCTGCGCTTGGAAAGAAGGAGAGCTGGCTGGTTTCTTTGCAGTTGATGCGCCAGATCCAGATCCTGTTAAGCTCTTTTTCTTTTCTTCTGCTGCCTTCTTTTCTTGCACAGCAGATGGCTTTTTCTTTCCACTTCCTTCCCCCTTTTCGACATCATCAATGAAGGATTGAATGAATGTCTTGAGAGAGGAGACTTCGTTTTTCAGCTCAGCGATCTCCTTAGCAGATTCAATTCTGCTAGACAGCAGCGAGGTGATGTTGAGATTGGAATCATTGATCTGCTTCTGAAGAGAAGTCTGTGTTTTGGCCAGATCAGATTGAATCTCTTCTTGAGCTGCCTTGATGTCTGCTGTTTCATCAAAATAGGATTTGATCAGAGTGGCCGTGGGATATTGCAGATCTCGTAGCTTCCTTTCAACAAAAGTTCTGCCGTCTGTTTCGAACTGTCTGAGTAGCAGTCTGGTGTAGGAGTTGGCTTCTTTGACTAGATCTGCTGTGAGACCATCAGTCTGCTCCTGGACAATGGCGTGTACCATGTCTTTCTCTTTCGCTGCAAAGGCACTGATGATCTTGTACATTTCTTTCACTTTGAATTCTGTAGAAAACAGATTCTGATCAATCTGGGCTTTCCTCTCATCAGCAGCAGCCCTGTCATCGTCCATTTTCTTACTTATCTCTTCAAGTTTCAAGCGACAGATGCGCCTCAGATCAGTGTCGACCTGGTTGACATGAGATTGCAGATGGTCGTTGAATTCTGTCAGTATGCGTGTGGCTTCATCTTGGACCGTGGTCAGCGTTCCATACATATACTGATCCACTTTCTTGGAAATAAGGTCTCTGATTTGAATATTAGATAGGGATTGATGCTGGTCCATCAATATATCTTCCAAGGTAAATGTTTGCACATGTATATTCTGGGCAGCTGCAACACCAGGAGTGATGATGTCATTAGTAAGCTCGCCCCCGATGATCTGACCAAGAAGTTCTTCCTCTGCTGATGCAGGTTCTTCCTCAGTTGGTGCAGGTGGGGTAGTGAGCTGCACACCAGTGTCATTCATGACCTGGTCTGGTGCAGGGTCTGCTATTGCTGCACCCTGTTGGTGAGCAGCAGATGGAATCTCAGTTTCATCTTCATCAACTACACTGTTGTAGAAATCCAGCTTACCAGCTTTCTCATAGATTTCTCTCAAATTAATCTGCAGCTTCTGAGCTTCTAGCTGAGCTAATGCAAGGATGGATTGAGAGAAGCTTTCTCTTAGCTCAGCAACGGATGGGACTTCAAAGATATTCAACAGTGTGGCTTCCTCTGCCTTGAGCTGGTCGATTGATCTAATTTTAAGCAGAGCAGCCAAGACATAGAACTCCTTGTCTTTGATTAGCAGCAGCAATTTGATCCTCTTAGCTGCATCATAGCTCTCATGCGTGAGCTGGATGCCAGGAAATGTGCTGATTACTGCTCTGTCAGCTTCTGCTTCAATCATTTTCATAACAGACTGAGCTGTTTTATTCTCCACATCTTCATCTGAAGATTCAATTTCTTCTTCATCTTCTTCATTGATTTGTTCTAGAGGCTCAGCAGAAGATGAGCTGATCGTGTGAGCTGGGGAGAAATCCCTGGGCTGATCTGGGTGTACTGTTGACAGAGGTTCCACATCTTCTGGTTCATCAACCAGCACTACCACTTCTTCCTCCTCAACCTCCTGTTGAGGGAGTGCAGATTCTTGTGCTGGTTCTGGGCTTTGTTCTGTATCAGCCAATTTTTGAAGCTTTCGTCGTTTACTTTTTGGTGGTTGAGCTGCTGTAGATATGTCAGTTTCAACCGAGCTGGCTCTCCTGGTTGTTCTCTTGGTAGGAGTTCTCTCTGATTGCTTCTCCTTGGTTGCTTGAGATTTTGTGGATCGATCTGCTGGACCAGAAGGAGGAATCCAGATAGGATTTGAACTTCCCATCTCCATCAGAGCGTTGAAGACTACAGGGTCTTTAGCTCTGGTAATCAGATTTGCCGAAATGCCCATCGACATCTCAATCTGATGTTGGTCCTTTGGAAAATGCTGTTTCGCATTGAACTCAACTGCTGCATCCCATTGGTGATGAGGAAAGAATGATTCCAGCATAAAGCAGATCTTTGTGGAGTGACGAAGTGTGCTCCTTTTAACTTCAATGCCAGGGGAGCTGCCTTTCACGAATAGGATCATCTTGGCCTCCTTTGCCAAGAGATCGTATAAGATCCTGCTCCAGTTGACAGGCAGATCAAGAACCACGGCAGCTAATATCCTGAACTTTTCAGGAGTGACTTTATCGTAGGATCCATTGTGATTTAAGAAAATCCGCTGAAGGAATTCAAACAGGATCCTGAACTCTGGTGCGAGAAGTGAACGAACAAACATCCTGTTTGTGTAGTGGATAGGCACGATCATGACCATCTCCACAGCTTCTTGCAGCTGTTCTGCAGTAATTTCACCCAGTTTTATTCCTTCATCTTTGACCTTATAGGCAGCGTTGATAAGGTTGATAACATTGTAGGGAGTGTTGCTGACTGTATTCCCTTTGCTCACCCTGATGGTGGCCTCATCTCTACCTTTCTCTTCCTGCCATGAGAGGTAGAATGCTGCTACATCCTTAGGAAGGAAGTGCACAGGATGTGATGTAATTATATTGTAGAAACCTTTGCACTGACGAACGAGGTCAAATGCCTTCTCCAGTTTATGAAACCCGAAGGTATCAAGAACCGCAAAAAGGTCTTGGTGAATATAAGGTTTCAGATAGGTTGCTTGTTCCAGAAAAGCAGATGATTTGGGAGCCATTTTTGCTAAAAAGAGAGAATTTTGCAAGAAAGAATTTTTGGGAGGCAGAAAATTTGCTAAGTGTTTGAAAAAGGTTTGTGAGCGTAAGTGATACACGAACCGCCTTATCAGTCTATATACGCGAAAGAGAAGATAAACAAGGTAATAAAATATTGAGAAATTCTTCCCTTTTTACAGCTTTCCCGCCTTTCCATGTACTAGGTTTTCTACCCATAGTCGCCTCTTCTTTTCGTATGATGCACGCGCTATGATCGAACGGTTATGAGATGGCGCGTTATTTTTGATGCAATCTTTTATCTCCCTTTTTCTAGATTTGGTAGATATTTTTCTCGATCACGTCTCCCAATTACTGCATGCAATCATCAAAAATAGATGATTTTGAAATCTAATGTTAGAATAGAGATAATTAGTCGCCGTATATAGTTGACCTTTCCCCCTTAACCAAGTAATGGAATAATAATTAATAATAAATATTAATCCACGTGTCATTGGGTAATCTGGTTGAGGTCAATCTGGTTGAGCGTCTGTTAATCACTTTCTGTTCATGATATCTCTTATCTTTCTGGTTGAAGCTTTTCTGGTTCAACTTTCTGTTAAAGTTTAACTAACTTCACTTTGAGACTTGCTGGTTTGAGACTCTCTGGTTTAGCTTTCTGCCTTTGAGACATGCTGGTTTTGAGACTCTCTGGTTTAGCTTTCTGCCTCTGTTCAATCTGGTTGCTTTTTAGTAATTCCTGGTTGGAATTTTATTTAATCTGTATTGACATGTGTGTTAGTAATCTGGTGTTAGTTCCCTGTAGGAATTTCTAGTGATCTGGATCTTGTCACTCTGGATCATGATGATCTGGTTTTGATTCCCTGTAGGATTTTATCAATCTGGATCATAATGATCTGGTTTAGATCAATCTGGTTTAGATCAATCTGGTTAAGATCAATCTGGTTAGATCAATCTGGTTAGATCAATCTGGTTAGATCAATCTGGTTTAGATCAATCTGGTTCTCTCCTCAAGATTTAAGAGTCCTAGCTTTCCACAAAGCATCTTAAATCTTTCTTCTGGTAATGCCTTAGTGAGGATATCTGCTCTCTGAACTTCAGTATGTATTTTCTCAATCTGTACATGTTTTCTTTCAACATGATCTCTTATGAAGTGATGCCTTACGTCAACATGTTTGCATCTGGTGTGCAGCACTGGGTTCTGTGTAATTGCTATAGCACTTGAGCTGTCACAGAAAATTGGTATTTCCTTGACATCAATCTCATAGTCTTTAAGCTGTTGTCTTAACCACAGTATTTGTGCACAACAACTTCCAGCTGCCATATATTCTGCCTCTGTAGTTGAAGTGGCAACTGATGTCTGTTTCTTTGAGAACCAAGAAATCAGTTTATTCCCTAAAAACTGACATGTACCAGATGTTGACTTTCTGTCCAGTTTACATCCAGCATAGTCTGAATCAGTATATCCAGATAGCTCAAAATTGTCTTCACATGAATACCATAATCCTATATGGGCTGTTCCCTTTAGATATCTTAGTATCTTCTTAGCTGCTTCCATGTGAGACTCTTTGGGATTTGCTTGATATCTAGCACATACTCCTACTGCATAGGTAATGTCAGGTCGACTTGCAGTTAGATAGAGTAATGATCCTATGATCCCTCTGTATTGTGTAACATTTGCTAGTTTTCCTTCAGGATCTGGACCAATTTTCCCATTGGTCTGCATTGGGATTTTCACTGGATTACTGTCTTTTAATCCAAACTTGGCTAGCAGATCGTTGATGTATTTAGTCTGATTAATAAAGATACCATCTGGTAACTGCTTGACCTGCAAACCTAGAAAGAAACTCATTTCTCCCATCATGGACATTTGATACTTATTTTTCATAAGTTCAGCAAATTTGTCACACAGATAGGTAGATTGAGATCCAAAAATGATGTCATCTACATAGATCTGGACTAAGAGAATGTTTTCTTTGACTTTGATGATGAACAAAGTCTTGTCCACAGATCCTCTTTTGAATCCAGATTCTAGTAGGAAGGTAGATAAGGTCTCATACCAAGCTCTAGGGGCTTGTTTTAGACCATAGACTGCTTTAGCTAGTCTGTATACTTTCTGATCTGGATCTGCCTCTTCAAATCCAGGTGGCTGTTCCACATATACTTCTTCTTCAAGAATACCGTTGAGGAAGGCACTTTTGACATCCATCTGGTACACCTTGAATCGTCTGTGAGCAGCATATGCTAAGAACAACCTTATTGCTTCTAATCTGGCTACTGGTGCGAATGTTTCATCGAAATCAATGCCCTCTTGTTGATTATAGCCTTTAGCTACTAATCTGGCTTTGTTTCTGACTACTTCACCATTCTCATCTCGTTTGTTTTTGAACACCCATTTTACACCTATTACACCTTGGTGTTTGGGTCTGTCCACGAGATACCAGACTTCATTTCTTTTGAACTCATTGAGTTCTTCTTGCATTGCTGTTATCCAATCTGCATCTTGAAGTGCTTCATAAGCATCAGATGGCTCCATGCGAGAGAGGTAACAGCTCAACAATGCACTTTCTCCATGCATTCTTCTAGTCTTCACACGATCTGATGGGTTCCCAACGATCTGTTCTGGTGGATGATCCTGTATCCATCTTCTTCTCCTGGTTATTTCTTCATCAGATAACTCAGGATCAGGTTGATCTGTTGGTTCCTCAAATTCAGGGTGTGCTGTTGTCGTAGCATGAAATGGATTCTCATCTGGACTTTCTTCTGGATGTTGATCATCATTTGTGGTAATTGTATCATTGACTTCTGTTGATGATCTGTTCTCATCCAGGTTAGGTAGTAATATTCCCCCTTGCTGTATGATCTCCTCAGCAACAGGTTGAGTGATAATTTCTTCATCCTCACTCCTAGAATTCCAGATAAGAACATCTTCTAGTAATAGATCATTCATCCTTCTGGTTGTCACCTGATTGTCTGTCTGCTTTTCATCTGGTGATCTGTACTCAACAATAGACTCATCAAAAACAACATGAGGTGTTACTTCCACAATATGAGAATTCTTATTGTAAACTCGATAAGCTTTACTGATATCAGAATATCCTAAGAATATTCCAGGGTCAGTTTTGCTATCAAAAGTTTTCAACTGAGATTTCCCATTATTGTGTATGTAACATAAACAGCCAAAAGTTCTAAAATAGGAGATCTTAGGCTTTCTGTTGTTCCATATTTCATATGGAGTCTTTCCATGTCTGAGTGTGATGGATGATCTGTTTTGAGTATAGCAGGCTGTGTATATAGCTTCTGCCCAGAATTTCTTCGGTAGATTTGTAGCATTAAGCATCGTGCGAGCTGCTTCTTTGAGTGATCTGTTTCTTCTCTCAACTACTCCATTCTGTTGAGGAGTTCGAGCAGCAGATGTTTGATGAGTGATTCCCATCTTGTTGCAATATGCTTCAATCTTCTGGTTGAGAAATTCTGTTCCTCGATCTGTTCTGATAGAGGTTATACTCATCTCTTTCTGTTTAGTGATTTTGTGTAGAAATTCAGGGAGCTTGTCTAGAGTCTCTTTCTTTTTCAACAGAAAGATGACCCAAGTGAATCTTGAGTAATCATCTATGATTACCAAAGTGTACTTTCTCCCATTGATACTTAGTGGTTTGACTGGTCCAAACAGATCAAGGTGTAACAGCTCTAGTGTCCTTGATGTTGAGTAAGCTGTTTTGCTTGTAAAGGATGATCTGGTCTGCTTTCCAGCTTGACAGGCATCACATATGTGATTTTTATCATACACCTGATCTGGTAGTCCTTCTACTAACTTTTCCTTGGCAATCCTGTTGATTGATTTGAAATTAAGATGACTTAATCTCTTATGCCATAACCAGCTTGTTTCTGATACAGTCTTAGTGACTAAGCAGGTCTCGATCTGGTTTGTCCACTGGACAATATATAACCTATCCTGCAGTTTACCGGTAAGGAGTATTTCATCTCCTTCCTTATTCTTCACCAGACAGTTGTTAGTATCAAAAACAATCTGATTGCCATTAGCACAAAACTGACTTACAGAAAACAGATTGTGACTAAGACCCTCTACGTATGACACATTTGTGATAGTAGTCTTGCCTACTCTGATGTTTCCATACCCTCTGGTATACCCTTTTGAATTACATCCAAAAGTGACCTGTGGGCCTGGTTTCTCTATGTAATCTGTCAGTAGATTCTTGTCACAAGTCATGTGTTTTGAGCAACCACTATCTATAATCCAGATGGTTCCTCTAGCTATCTTGCTTCTTCTTGCATTTCTTTGATCCTGCAATTAATCAAACTTAGCTACCCTTTCAACGCTTGGGTGCTTGATTATTAGTAAACAATCCTTTTCGAATCCAGAACATTCTAGGATTAGGAACAACAATATAGCAGGTAATGATATTTCCCTCATTATCTACTTTGGATACAGATTGTATTTCAGATGGATGAAATCTCTCTATCTTATCATTTTTCAATCCTTTCTTAACTGGTGCTGTCTGGTTGACATTTGTCCTGTTGACAGTTTTTGTCCTGTTGACATTAGTTCTTTGAAGGTGTTCTGTTTCTGTGTAGTGAGCTGGTTGTCCCCTGGTTTGATGATACTGTCTGTTCTTTGCATCTTTCATTATCATCTTTTGAGGATAACCTTTCTTGTTTTTCAAGTCTTTCACTTGATCTGGTATTTTCTTCCTTTCTGGTACGAAGCTTATAGTTCCTGAAGATTTCTCTGAGTGACCTGGATATCCCAATCCAGATGTTCCCTTTTGTTGCAGATTGATTAGCAGCTTGGCACGCTCATCACTCTTGTAGATCATTTCTTTTCCTTTCTTGATCTTTTCTTCAGCAACATTGTATCTTGAGATCAGATCCTTAACTTTTGAGTTAAGAGAGTGAATCTCACTGTCTTTGCTCTTGATCTGTTCTTCCAGATCAGTAATTTTGGCAACAAATTTAGTGTTTGCTGTGCTTAGGGTCTGCTCAATCTTCTTTAATCTGTCATTCTCTTCAACTACTTCCTTGAACAGTCTTTTGATGCTTGAGTAGCTTTTGAACATCTCATCTATTTCATTCCATGAGTATTCTGCTTGACCTTCACTTTCCTGTTCAAGATTATTATCATCATCTGAGGAATTCGAGTTGCAAGAATTTACCTCAACTTCATCTAGACCGTTGTCTAATCCTACATAGCATTCATTCCAGCTTTCTTCGTCGTCAGCAATGAAAGCCTCATCATTTTCTGATGAACTGTCTGAAAAATGACTTGAGCTGCTTGAGTTCTGTTCAGCTATCATGGCTTTGCGCTCATTTTTAAGCTTTCGATCTCTTTTAGCTCTTAGTTCTTCTCTTTGGCCTCTGGACAGATTAGGGCAATCTGTTTTGAAGTGACCTGTTCTGCCACATTCAAAGCAAGTGTAATCTGTAGAGCTAGAGGTCTTTGTTGATTTAGTAGTCTGCTGTTTAGATTCATTTTTGTCATCTGATCGATCATTATCATACTTCCTGTTGAAGTTCCTCTTATTATCTTTGTAGAAGCGTCTGTACTTCTTCGATCTGGTTTCCATCTTGTCCATTCGTTTAGCTATCATTGCAAATTCTTTTAAGAGTTTGTCATAGCCTTTCTCTTCATCTGGAGTAACAGACTCAGAAGGATCATCTGGTTTGCTCTTCGCTTTGAAGGCTACCTCTTTGTCCTTCTTTGAACTGTTATCTGCCTTTTTGGACAGATGATCTGGTCCTCGAATTCTTTGAATGTCACATTCATGACCTTCGAGATGATCAAATAAGGCTTCAGTGGACAGATCGTTGAAGTCAGCTCTTAGAGGTTGCATTGCTGCATAGATCTCCCAACTTGGTGGAAGAGCTCTAAGAACTTTCATGTTTTTCTCCCTTTGAGTATACTTGTTCTTTTTGAACGCAGATATCTCTAAGAGAATTCCAGTGAATCTCATCTTCATCTGTTCTATTGTCTCGCCTGGTTTCATTTTGAATTCATCATATTTGTTGCAGGCTAGAGACAGTTTGTTCTCGATCATCACTTCAGATCCAAGCGCCAGGTCTCTCAAGGCTTCCCACATCTCTTTGGCTGTATCAAGATCTTGGATCTTGGCCAGATGTACGCCTTTGACCGTGCTGGAAATGATCCCTTTGGCAAAATCATCGAGATTTGCCTCTCTCCTTTCTTCGGAGGTATATTTTCTGGGATCCTTTAGGACAGATTCTTTGACTGCTCCTGTTTCTGTGATACGAGTGGTCTCTTCTGTGATTGCCAATGGCCCTTCTTCGATTACTTTCCACATCAGGCAGTGATGGGCTTTGAGACACATTTTGATTCTGAAACTCCATTCTCTATATCCTTGGATAGAGAATTCTTCGCAAGCCCTGATAACAGAAGACTCCATAACAGATAGTATGCAAGTGAGTGAAAAAGGTTTTCCTAGATCTATTCAAGTAGACCACGCAGGTTTTAACCTTGTGAAACAAAACAATGGTCAGTTTGAACCACTGCTCTGATACCACTTGTTGGTCCCGAAAGAGCAAGGTTTGGTGTATGGGGGGGGGGAATACACCAAACAACCAAATACTAACTTTTCAGTTTACTTGACAATTTATATGAGAGCTCAAGCTATTCTGTATAAGAAATTGCTTGGAATGACTGACCAGATCAATAAACAGATCAGTATCTGGTTTAGTCCAAACAGATTACTCTCAAGG
>JAPKLX010001935.1:4959-16557 GCA_026898415.1 Leonotis leonurus | reverse complement strand
ATGATACAGAACATGAAGAAAGCCAAGTGTGTGTATGAGTGAACATCATCAAAACTTAGAATATATTGTGGGGTTCCCAACAATTTCCCCCTTTTTGATGATGTCAAAACCACACTTAGTTTAGCTTAATCAGGTATGAATCATGTTCTGGGAGATAGGTTATTTGTTATTTAAGTTAAATAACAGTAAACAACAAAAACATAAGAGAACTCCAAATTCATTGATATATGAATTGATGAGTACAGGAATTCAGTTGAGATAACAGAGAGCAAAAAGCAGAAGATACAAAAGATCTATCTAAGAGAACCATCTTGCTGCACCTCCCTTCTTCATTTTCTCTCTCTGAGCGTCAGACACCAGCTGGATGCTCTCATATATACCATCTCTCACCCTGGCATAGTTTGGATCGTGGTTATCGATCTTGTAGCCTTTAATCTTCGCCAGTTGATTGATGTAGTTCAGAATATAAGTCTTGTCTGGAAGATTACTGCCTGGTATAGTTGGGCAGATCATGAATTCCTTCTCTGGTGCCTTCAGCTGGATTTTGGCGTCTGCAGCAGCTGTTCTTATTCTCTTGATAAGGTCTTGATCTCTGAAATTCTCCAGGTAGCGGTTAAAGTCTTCATCTGGGATCGATTCTGAATATGTGGGCTCCTTTAGGAAATATCTGTTCAGAATGAACCCTTGTTTAACCTTTTCCCAGTCAGCTTGATCATTCTCTGGAACCCATACGTCAGTAGGTGTCTTCTTTTGCAGGGATAGGTTCCAGGAGAATGGTTTCTTCTTTTTCTTCTTGGACTGGGTGGTTGAGGCAGATGACTGTTGTTGTGAGCGTTCAGCAGATGAAGGCGAGGAGAAAGGAGTTTGAAAGGATTTTTCTTTGGCTTCCTGTGCAGCAATCTTCCTTTCTCTCTCAGCCTGATCTTTGTAGAATTGTGCTCTGAACACTGGATCACAGGCTTGATCCATGCTCACTCCAAAAAGCAGCAGCTCAGCAATCTGGTCCCCTTCATCGACTGGTTTCTTGCCTTTGTCGCTGGGGGTGTGAATTGTGGTTTGTGCTGGTTCTGCTGGTTCTGTTCCCATCAGAGTGGGGTCTGGTCTGGGAGGAGTGGTAGGTCTAGGTTGAGCTGGTGCTGGTGTTTCTGTTCCAGCATCTGTTGCTTCTGTTAAGCCTTTGCTGCTTTTGTTTCCCTTGCCTGCCGTGCCTCCAGAGATTTCCCCCTTTTTGACATCATCAAAAATGGTATTGATGAGTGCACGAAGGGAGATTATCTCCTCAGACATCTTTTCCATTCTCTCCTCAGCATCTGCTTTAAAACCAAGCAGAAGGTTGATTGTTTGGTCAGAGGCGTCAATCTTCTTCTCTAACCTGCTGTTCATGGTAGACAGAGTTTTGTCATAAGTCTCCTGAAGCTCTTCTACAGCAGTTAGTCGATTGCTCTGGGTTTCAAATTCTTCTGGGGTTGGATACAGAAGGTCATTTAAGACATCGACCTGGTGTTTCCGCATCGACTCCACAAATTTCTCCTTTTCAAAAAGAGCTAGATGTGAGTGGATGGACAGGTCAGTGTCTTCCTTCAGTTGAGCTGCAAGTGCACTTCCTTTCTTGTCAACAGCAGAACTTATTGATTCATCTTGTTTAGCCAGAAGGTCAGCAAGCAAGGCAGTGGCCTTCTCTGCTTTTTCGTCTATGCCTTTTAAACGCAAATGGATCTTGTTCTGATCAGCTTCGTGTACCTCTCTGTCATCATCCATTTTCTTGTTCAGATCATCCCTGATCTTTCTGATTTTCCCCCTGAGGTCTTTATCCATGTCGTTGACGTAGTCCTTCTGGTGTTGGTTAAAATCAGAAAGGATCTGGGTAGCTTTTTCCTGTAGGATGTTGCAGGTGTCTGTCAAACAGTCTTCAACTCGAAGTGTGATGAGATTGTCGAGTTGATAGTTGTTGAAAGGTCGTGTTTCTCTTTCCAGCAATTCTTCCAGAGTGTAGAAGTTCACGTGTTTCTTCAGTTTCTGTGCTGCTCCCTGTGTGTAGAGCTCATTGGTGGGTTCTCCTCCAATGGCCTGGCCAATAGGTTCATCATCACCTGAGTCGAGGTCGATGATGGGTGTTTTCTTGGGAGACTGACTGGTTGAGGGTGCTCCCTGTGCTGGTTGTTGATGTTGTTGAGGTTGGTCAGAATGTGATGTGGGCATGTCAATCTTCAGTGCTGTTGCCTCCTGCTTCATGAGGCTCGAGATAAGTTGGGGATATTCTGCACGCACCTCATGAACGGTTGAGACCTGAAGTAGATTGAGCAAAGTTGCTTCTTCCTTCTTTAAATCTTCGATTGACTTGAGTTGAAGCAGAGCATCGAAGATGTAGTACTCACTGTCTTTAACCAGCAAGTAGAACTTGATGCGCTTGGCTGCATTCAAACTTTCTGGTAAGGATTGTATACCAGGAAAGTCTGCCAGCACTGAGTGTTCTGCTTCATTCTCAAGCAGATTGATCACACTCTCTGCCTGTCGCTTCTTCTCTTCCTCCTCATCAGCGGACTCTCCTTCCTCTTCTTCTTCACTTATCCTTTCCATTCTGCTTGGAGAAGGAGTAGCTGTTCTGGCGGGAGAAAAGTCTTTCTCCGGATGACGTGTTTCTGGTTGAGCTTCTGCTGATGGGGTTTCAGGTTGTTCAGTTGCTGCGTGTGTTGTTTCTTCATCATGTTCTGGCAAATCTGATTGATCTGCTGTTGCTGCTGGTGGTGGTGATGTTTCCTGGATTTTCTGAAGTCTCCTCTTCTTCTGTTTGGGCAGAGAGGCAGAAGTTTCCGTCTCTACAGAACTGCCTCGCTTTCTGGCTGCCTTTTCTTTCACCACCTTCTCCTTCTTCTTCTCCACACCTTTGGTAGGTGGAACCCATGCAGGGTTGGAACTACCCATTTCCAGTGCAGCAACGCGGTGTACTTCGTCTGGAATCTTGTTGAAAAATTGAGGTGCCAGTCCCAATGACATCTCCAGTTGGTGTTGGTCCTTAGGAATGGAGTGATTGATGTTGTATTCCTCAGCGTCATCCCAGACTTTCTGTTTGAAAAATCTCTCAATCATCAGGCTGATCTTTGTGGAGTGTCGCAGATTCCTCCTAACTTCCACCGAAGTTCCTCTGCCTCTGCTGTCCTTGGTGTAAGTGACTAACTTGGCTTCCTTAGCCATCAGCTCAAACAAAATTCTGCTCCAGTTGATTCGAAGATTGAGTACAACAGCTGTGAGAATTCTGAACTTCTCCGGGGTTACTTGGTCATATGTTCCACTGTGATTCAGAAAAATCCTTTGAACCAGTTCCAGTAGTAACTTGAAACCTGGTTGAAGTAGAGATCTCTGAAACATTCTTCCAGTGTACTTTATCGGTACCACCATTACTATTTCCACTGCTTCTTGCAGTTGTGCAGAAGTGATCTCTTCCAAGGATAGACCTTCATCCTTCAACCTATAGGCCTAGTTGATCATCTCTATCACATTGTAGGGAGTCTTACTCGTTCTGTCCCCAATCGGCATCAAGACATTGGCTTCAAAGCCATGCTTGTCATTTTGCCATGTTAAATAGAAGGATCCCACTTGTTTTCCCAAAAACATCTTAGGATGTGAGGTAACAATGTTGCAGAAACCTTTGCATCAAAAGAACATTCACACAAGTATATACATATTTATCAGTTCATATGAGCAAGCATAAGTATACGCACAAAAACAGTACTAAAATCAGTTCATAGGACAAGGAGACATAGAATATGCAATAAACTGCGGACATAAAGAAGTTTAAATAAATTGAAAACCTTTGCAGCGTGAAACCATGGCAAAGATTTCTTCGAGTTTACGAAAACCATGGGTTTCAAGTACAGCGTACGGTTCAGGTGAGAGAAACTTCTGAACCTCAGCTACGTGTTGCAGAAAGAGTGAAGTTTGTGGTGCCATAGTCAAACGCAAAGATGTTTTTGCGAAGAGATTTGCAGAAGATTTGGGAAATTCTTAAGTGCTTAAAAATTTTGAGGAGTGCTCAGTGCGATAAAGTGAAGGTGAACAGTTTAGAGAAGATATCGCATATATATATAACAAAAATAATTAAGCAAAATAAAACTGTAAGTAATATGAAGAGTTGTAAAATTTTCTCCCTTTTTAGACTTTCCCGCTTCTAAGATTGTTTTGCCGCCTTTCCTTGCGTGAGATGGACGCTCTAGATCTTAGGGTCTATATGCGAGCGTGTGCGTATCTCTTACTTTTGGCAACTTTCCTTTTCCTGTTTCTTGCAGGGATTTCTTCGATCCCAGTTCCCCAAGTTGTGCTAATCATGACGAAAATAGAAGATTTAGTAAATCTAGGGTAAAAATATCTCTTACAGTCCTGTAACCTAGGAGAGTGACGTCTTTTATCTTGACGTTTTAATTTCCTTAAAAGTTCCCCCTTGACTTAGCATTTAGGAAATAATTTTCACATGGCTTTTTCGTCAATTTATTGAGAAAATTATGCCACGTGTATTTTATTTCAACTGAGCTTTCGGTCACTCTTGTAGTTAACATTCTGGTGTCCATCTGGTAGCCTTCTGGTGTTGGCTTTCTGGTAGCTTTCTGGTGTTAACTATCTGGTGACTTTCTGGTCTTGGCTATCTGGTAGCCTTCTGGTAATAGCTATCTGGTAACTTTCTGGTATTCTTCATCTAGACTGAGTAATCCAAGTTTTCCACACAGCATCTTAAATCTTTCTTCTGGTAAAGCTTTAGTTAAGATATCAGCACGTTGGATGTCTGTATGAATCTTCTCAATCTTGATATGCTTTCTCTCAACATGATCTCTAATAAAATGATGTCTCACATCGACATGTTTGCATCTTGTATGGAGTACTGGATTCTGTGTTATAGCTATAGCACTTGAGCTGTCACAGAATATAGGTATCTCCTTTACTTCAATCTCATAGTCTCTTAGTTGCTGTTTCAACCATAGAATCTGTGCACAACAGCTTCCAGCAGCCATATATTCTGCTTCTGTGGTTGATGTAGCAACAGATGTCTGTTTCTTTGAAAACCAAGAAATCAACTTGTTTCCAAGGAATTGACATGTCCCAGAGGTAGACTTTCTGTCCAATTTGCATCCTGCATAATCTGAATCAGAATAGCCTGTAAGCTCAAAATTATCATCTTGTGGATACCAGAGACCAATGTTAGTTGTTCCCTTAAGATATCTAAGTATCTTTTTGGCAGCTTCCATGTGTGATTCTTTAGGATTGGCTTGATATCTGGCACAAACTCCAACTGCATATGTGATGTCTGGACGGCTTGCTGTAAGGTATAGCAGAGAGCCAATAATTCCTCTATATTGAGTAATGTTTGCTGGTTTTCCTTCTGGGTCTGGATCTATCTTTCCATTTGATTGCATAGGAATTTTCACTGTTCTGCTGTCTTTCATTCCAAACTTGACGAGCAGATCATTGATGTACTTTGCTTGATTAACGAAGATACCATCTGGTAATTGCTTTACCTGCAGACCTAGAAAGAAATTCATCTCACCCATCATGGACATTTGATATTTGTTCTTCATTAGTTCTCCAAATTTGTCACACAGATAGGGAGATTGTGATCCAAAGATTATGTCATCGACATATATCTGGACCAACAGAATGTGTTCTTTGACTTTGATGATAAACAGTGTCTTGTCAACAGAACCTCTTCTGAAGCCTGATTCCAGTAGGAATGTTGATAATGTTTCATACCATGCTCTGGGTGCCTGTTTCAACCCATAGACAGCTTTGGCTAGTCTATATACTCTCTGGTCAGGATTTTCTTCTTCAAAACCAGGTGGTTGCTCAACATATACTTCTTCTTCAAGTATACCATTAAGGAATGCACTTTTAACATCCATCTGGTATACTTTGAATTTCTTGTATGCAGCATATGCTAAAAATAGCCTAATTGCTTCCAATCTGGCCACTGGTGCAAAGGTCTCATCATAGTCGATACCTTCCTGTTGATTGTATCCCTTTGCAACTAGTCTAGCCTTGTTTTTGACTACTTCTCCATTCTCATCTCGTTTGTTTTTGAATACCCATTTTACACCTATCACCCCTTGATGTTTTGGTCTGTCTACCATATACCAGACTTGGTTTCTCTTGAACTCATTGAGTTCTTGCATTGCTATGACCCAGTCTGCATCTCTAAGTGCTTCATAGGTGTCAGAGGGTTCAGCTCGTGATAGATAACAACTGAGAAGTGCACTTTCTCCATGCATTCTTCTGGTTCTCACTCTATCTGTTGGGTTCCCAACAATCTGTTCAGAAGGGTGATTTTCTTGAATCCATTTCCTTCTGCTAGATATCTCCTCTTCTGATATCTCTGGTTCTGGTTCATTTGCTGGGTCCTCGAATTCTGGATGAGAAGTTTGAAAAGGATTTTCAGTTTCTGGTTCTTCTTGATCATTATTCCAACCATTTGAATCTCTTGATTCTTCGGGTTGATCTGGTTCTGGTTCATTAGAGTTGTCTCCTCCTTCAGGCTGATTGTCTTCTGGTGTAGTTAAGGTTGTCTGTTCTGTTCCCCCTTGCTGCAAGCTTACTGCTTCAGCATTATTTAGAACTTCAACATCATTCTCTTCTGATGTATTCCAGATTAGAATATCTTCTAGTAGAATCCCTTTTGCTTTCTGGTTCTTGTTCTGGTCTTGTTCTGGTGTTTGATCAGCATCTAGGTCTCTGTCACTAATAGCAGATTCATCAAAAACAATATGAGGTGTTACTTCCACAATGTGAGTCCTCTGGTTAAAAACCCTGTAAGCTTTGCTAACATCAGAATATCCTAAGAATATTCCTGGATCAGATTTGCTATCAAAAGTTTTCAACTGAGATTTCCCATTATTGTGAATGTAACACTGACAGCCAAAAGAGCGAAAATAATGAATCCTGGGTTTTCTGTTGTTCCATATCTCGTAGGGTGTCTTCCCATGTCTGATTGTAACAGCTGATCTATTCTGGGTGTAGCACGCTGTATAGATGGCTTCTGCCCAAAATTTCTTTGGCAATCTGGTTGCATTGAGCATAGTACGGGCTGCTTCTTTTAATGATCTGTTTCTTCTCTCAACTACTCCATTCTGTTGAGGAGTTCTAGCAGCAGATGTCTGGTGACTAATTCCCATCTGGTTGCAGTATTCCTCAACTTTCTGGTTTAGAAATTCTGTTCCACGATCTGTTCTGATGGTGGTAACAGAAACTTCCTTTTTCTTGGTGATTTTGTTGAGAAAATTTGGCAGCTTTTCCAGAGTTTCTTTCTTCTTATACAAGAATATTACCCAAGTAAATCTTGAATAATCGTCAATGATGACTAGAGTATATTTCCTACCATTTATGCTTAATGGTTTAACTGGACCAAATAAGTCTAAATGTAGTAATTCTAGTATTCTGGTTGAGCTCTGGGCAGATTTGCTTGAAAAAGATGATCTGGTCTGCTTTCCTGCTTGACATGCTTCACAAACGTGACTTTTGTCATAGACTTGTTCTGGCAATCCTTCAACTAGTTTCTCTCGTGCAATCTTATTGATTGATTTGAAGTTGAGATGGCTTAATCTTTTATGCCATAGCCAGCTAGTTTCTGACACTGTCTTAGTGACCAGACAAGTCTCTATCTGGTTGTCCCATTGCACAATATATAATCTATCCTGCAATATTCCGGTAAGGAGTATCTCATCTCCTTCCTTGTTCTTCACCAGACAGTTGTTAGTGTCAAAAATAATTTGATTACCATTTGTACAGAACTGACTTACAGAGAACAGATTGTGGCTGAGACCTTCAACATATGAGACATTTGAAATGGTGGTCTTGCCTACTTTTATGTTTCCATATCCTCTGGTATATCCTTTTGAATTACATCCAAAAGTGACATGAGGTCCTGGTTTCTCTATGTAGTCTGATAGTAGGTTCTTGTCACATGTCATGTGTTTTGAACAGCCACTATCAATTATCCAGATTGATCCTTTTGCAATCTTCCTTCTTCTTGCAGCCTTCTGGTCCTGCAATTAAATGGATTTAGCTACCCTTTATTGTCTGGGTGCTTGGTTATTAGCAAAGATCCCTTTTTGAATCCAGAATAGCTTTAAATTTGGAACAGTAATGTAGCTGGTGATGATATTCCCATTCTCATCAACAATGGACTTTGAGTGAAGAACAGATGGATGGTATCTCTCTGATCCTTTGCTTTCTGCTTTCTTCTGTGATGTCCTGTTGACTTTATTTTTGGGCTGTTGTTTGGATTCAGTGCAATAGGCAGGATGTCCTTTGGTTTGATGATATTGTCTGTTACCAACTTGTTTAACAATCATCTTCTGGGGAAGATCTTTCTTATTTTTTAAGTTTATTACTTGATCTGGTATCTGACTTCTTTCTGGTACGAATTTCATTGGACCTGCTGCTTTTTCTGTGTGACCTGGATATCCTAATCCAGACGTGCCTTTCTGTTGTATGTTGATGAGTAGTTTGGCACGTTCATCACTTCTGTAGATCATATCTCTGCCTTTCTTTATCTTTTCTTCAGCAATGTTGTTCCTATTTATAAGATCTTTGACTTTTGAGTTCAAGGAATGAATCTCACTGTCTTTGCTCTTGATCTGTTCTTCCAGAACATTGATATTAGCAACAAATTTAGTGTTTGCTTTACTCAATATCTCTTCAGTTTTCTTCAATCTGTCATTTTCTTCAACGACTTCTCTGAAAAGTCTCTTGATACTTGAGTAGCTTTTGAACATTTCATTAACTTCATCCCATGAATATTCATCTTGGTCTTCTATTTCCTGATCCAGGTCGATATCATTTGATGAGTTAGAGTTGCAAGAGTTTACCTCTACATCATCTAGACCGTTGTCTAGTCCTGCAAAGCATTCATCCCAGTCTTCTTCTTCTTTAGCAAAGAATGCTTCATCATCTTCTGTTGAACTATCAGATAGATGGCTTGAGCTGGAGTCTTCTTCTTCTTTTTCTTCTGCTATCATAGCTTTACGTTGAGCTTTTAGCTTTCTGTCCCTTTTAGCTCGTAGTTCTTCTCTCTGGCTTTTGGATAGGTCAGGACAGTCTGTCTTGAAGTGTCCTGTTCTTCCACAACCATAGCAAGTATAGTCAGTAGGATTAGTGATTTTACCATTACCTCTACTTTCTGTTTTGTCATCAGATCGTTCTGCTTCTTTGTTCTTCTGGTATCTACTCTTGTTGTCTTTGTAGAATCTTCGATACTTTCTTGATCTGACTTCCATCTTGTCCATTCTCTTAGCAATCAGTGAGAATTCTCTTAGTAATTTATCATATCCTCCTTCTTCTGATGCAGCAGATGATGTTGATTCATCTGTTTTGCACTTCGCTTTGAAGGCAGTCTCTTTCTCCTTCTTAGTGCTGGTTTCACTCTTCTTGCTGGAGGAGTGATCTGGTCCATGTATCCTTCTGATATCACATTCATGGACAGCCAGATGATCAAAGAGTGCTTCTACCGACAGATCATTGAAATCAGCACGTAGAGGTTGCATAGCTGAGTAGATTTCCCAGCTTGGTGGTAAAGCTCTAAGGATCTTGAGATTCTTCTCTCTCTGTGTGTACTTATCCTTTTTGAAGGCAGATACTTCCAGTAGTACTTCAGTGAACCTATTCTTCATTTGTTCAATGGTTTCTCCAGATTTCATCTTGAATTCATCGAACTTATTACATGCTAGGGATAGCTTGTTCTCGATCATAGCTTCAGATCCTAGGCTGAGATCTCTTAGTGCTTCCCACATTTCTTTAGCTGTATCAAGATCTTGGATCTTGGCCAGATGAACTCCTTTCACGGTACTGGAGATAACTCCTTTAGCAAAATCATCAAGATTTGCTTCTCTTCTTTCTTCAGAAGTATACTTTCTGGGGTCTTTCAGTACAGTTTCCTTCACTGCTCCTGTCTCAGTGATACGAGTGGTTTCTTCTGTAATAGCCAAAGGTCCTTCTTCTATCACCTTCCACATCAGGCAGTGATGAGCTTTGAGACACATCTTGATTCTGAAGCTCCATTCTCTGTAACCTTGGATGGAGAATTCTTCGCATGCCCTGATAACAGATGATTCCATAATGACAGATAGGATGCAGATGATGAAAAAGATTTTCTAGATCTATTCAAGTAGACCACGCAGGTATTAACCTTGTGAAACAAAACAATGGTCAGTTTGAACCACCGCTCTGATACCACTTGTTGGTCCCGAAAGAGCAAGGTTTGGTGTATGGGGGGGGAATACACCAAATGCAAACTTTTCAGTTTACTTGACTATTTCAATCGGAGAGATGTGAGCTTTCTTAAATACAGATCGCCCAAGTTGATAGAACAAGGTGATTATCTAATCGTTTAGATTCTATCCAGATAAGATCTCTCAAGTGAGATATACAAGGCAGAAAGTAAGTGTGAACTTAATTTCCAGCAATGTATCGTGTGCGGAATAATGGTGGACTTAGTTGGTGCTCTTGTTAAGAAAATCTTTTGAAAACTTAATCGAGTATTTAGAAGATAGATTAAGAATGCAGGTTTGAATGAGTATGATAGATGCAGAATAAAAACAACTGAACATAAAATGCAGAATTTAAATGGCACAGTTATTTTTACGTGGTTCGGGAAACCCCCTACGTCCACGGTCTAATCCAAACTGGATTAGATATCCACTACTAGGATACTCTTCTTATTTAACCTCGCTGAGAACGAGCCACAAGATCCAATTACAAACCTTATTGAACCTTATGCACGAATAAGGGTCGTGTCCCTTTACAACTTACAGAAAACTACTGTAAACAGATTATCTTCACGTTAATCCACTAGAAAACTACTAGCTAGTAAAGATCTCCTTCTTCTCTCGATAAGACAGACTTGAATCGAGGTGTGATTGCGATCACGAACGGTTTGAAGCTTTTGTCTGATTTGAAGATAGAATGCTTGAGAATATTTTTGCAGTATAGCGCTTGCTTATATCTATCAGACTTTGAAACTTCAAACATATATAGGCTCTGAATTGGAAATTCTAGTCGTTTGTTGATTGACGTGATTTGATTTGTGAATTGTCAATCAATTATATCTCTTCTTTCCTTGTAGAGTTGCTGATTGAATCTTCCATGAATGGTAAGCAGATCGTCTGTGATTGCTTTCCTTCTTAGTGTCAATCAGTGATTTACTTTCCAAATCTTCAATGGAAAGTCTTAAATACTTCATCGACAGATTTGATTCTGCTCTTTCTGGTTTGCTTCTAACCTTCTGGTTGTGTCCTCTCTGGTCTAGTGTCTTTCTGGTTGAATATTGATTTAGACACTTTCTGGTTGAGGTACTTTTCTCTGGTTGAAGTACTTTCTGGTAGAGTTGCTTTCTGGTAGAAGTACTTTCTGGTAGAGTAAATATTAACTACTTTCTGGTTGAAGCATCTTCCATCTTTCTGGCTGAAGCTTTTCTGGTTCAACTTTCTGTTAAAGTTGACTAGCTTCATTTTCTGATTGAGACTCTCTGATTTAGCATTCAGTCTTTGAGACTTGCTGGTTTTGAGATTCTCTGGTTTAGCCTTCTGTCTGTGACTTGCTGGTTCAGCTTTCTGTTAAAGACTT
>JAPKLX010000465.1:83421-146089 GCA_026898415.1 Leonotis leonurus | reverse complement strand
AGAAAAATTCGCTGTACGAATTCAAATAAGATTCTGAATTCTGGCGCGAGAAGTGCACGGACAAACATCCTGTTTGTGTATTGGATGGGAATGATCATCACCATCTCCACAGCTTCTTGCAGCTGTTCTGCAGTAATTTCTCCAAGTTCTAGGCCTTCATCCTTCACTTTGTAAGCATCGTTGATGATGTTGATAACGTTGTAGGAGGTGTTGTTAATCGTGTTCCCTTTGCTCACCCTGATGGTGGCCTCATCTCCACCTCTCTCTCCTTGCCATGAAAGGTAGAACGCAGCAACTTCCTTGGGTAGGAAGTGTACTGGGTGTGAAGTGATAACGTTGTAGAAACCTACAGAAAACACAGTAGAGCATATGTGAGCACTACCCTTCCATTAATGAAGTATAAGTGCCCCAAAGCAGTTTTATTTAATCTAGCAATTGATATTTACAGAGATCACGAGTAAAAGAATGTAAACAGAGTAAAAGCAGTTTATCATATGCATGTATAAGAGATAATTTTAAACAAACTAAACAGGAAACCTTTGCACTGGCGGACAAGATTAAATGCCTTTTCCAGTTTGTGAAACCCGAAGGTGTCAAGAACCGCGAAAAGGTCCTGGTGTATGTAAGGTTGTAGAAAGCTTGCTTGTTCGAGAAAAACAGATGATTTGGGAGCCATTTTTGCTAGGAAAAAAAAAAGGAGAGATTTACGAAGGAAGAGAGAATTTTGGGAGGCAGAAAATTTGCTAAGTGTTTCGAGAAATATGTAAGTGTGAGTGATACATGAAACGCCTTATCAAACTATATACATAAAAGAGAAGATAAGTAGAGTAATAAAATATTCAGAAATTCTTCCCTTTTTCAGCTTTCCCGCCTTTCCATGTGCTAGGTTTACAACCTATAGTCGCCTCTCTTTATCGTGTGATGCACGCGCTATGATCGAACGGTTGCGATGTGGCGCGTTGTCTTTGTTACAGTCTTTTATCTCCCTTTTTCTTGATTTGGTAGATATTTTCTCGATCACGTTTCCCAATTACTGTACGTAATCATCAAAAATAAAAGATTTTGATATCTAGTGTCAGAATATAGATAATTAGTCGCCATATATAGTTGACCTTTCCCCCTTAGCCAAGTAATGGAATAATTAATAAGAAATATTAATTTAATATCCACGTGGCATTTTAGTAATCTGGTCAAGGTCAATCTCTTTTATAGTGAGAACTATCGATCTGGTTGACTCCTTTGATGATTCCCAGTTGGTATTTGATCAATCTGTATTGACATATACTTAGTGATCTGGTATCAATTCCCTGTTGGATTTTTCACATAAGCTGAATTTTATCAATCTGAACCATGATGATCTGGTTTTGATTCCATGTTGGAATATTGAATTTGATCTGGTTTAGGTCAATCTGGTCCTATCTTCAAGATTTAAGAGTCCTAGTTTTCCACAAAGCATCTTAAATCTTTCTTCTGGTAATGCCTTAGTGAGAATGTCTGCTCTCTGAACTTCAGTGTGTATTTTCTCAATCTGTACATGTTTCCTTTCAACATGGTCTCTTATGAAGTGATGTCTCACATCCACATGTTTGCATCTGGTGTGCAACACTGAGTTCTGTGTGATTGCTATAGCACTTGAGCTGTCACAGAAAATAGGTATTTCCTTGACATCAATCTCATAGTCTTTAAGTTGTTGTCTGAGCCACAGTATTTGTGCACAACAACTTCCAGCTGCCATATATTCTGCTTCTGTAGTTGAAGTGGCAACCGATGTCTGTTTCTTTGAGAACCAAGAAATTAGTTTATTTCCTAGAAACTGACATGTACCAGATGTTGACTTTCTGTCCAGTTTACATCCAGCGTAGTCTGAATCAGTATATCCAGTTAGCTCAATATTGTCTTCACATGGATACCATAATCCTATATGGGCTGTTCCCTTAAGATATCTTAGTATCTTCTTAGCTGCTTCCATGTGAGACTCTTTGGGGTTTGCTTGATATCTAGCACATACTCCTACTGCAAAGGTGATGTCAGGTCGACTGGCAGTTAGGTAGAGTAGCGATCCTATGATTCCTCTGTATTGTGTAATGTTAGTTGGTTTTCCCTCGGGATCTGGATCAATTTTCCCATTGGTCTGCATTGGGATTTTCACTGGATTACTGTCTTTTAATCCAAACTTGGTCAGCAGATCGTTGATGTATTTTGTCTGATTAATAAAGATACCATCTGGTAGCTACTTGACCTGCAAACCTAAGAAGAAGCTCATTTCTCCCATCATGGACATTTGATACTTATATTTCATAATTTCAGCAAATTTGTCACACAGATAGGTAGATTGAGATCCAAAAATGATATCATCTACAAAGATCTGGACTAAGAGAATGTTTTCTTTGACTTTGATAATAAACAAAGTCTTGTCAACAGATCCTCTTCTGAATCCAGATTCTAGTAGAAAGGTTGACAAGGTCTCATACCAAGCTCTAGGGGCTTGTTTTAGACCATAGACTGCCTTAGCCAGTCTGTATACTTTCTGATCTAGATCTGCCTCTTCAAATCCAGGTGGCTGTTCCACATATACTTCTTCTTCAAGGATACCATTGAGGAAGGCACTTTTGACATCCATCTGGTATACCTTGAACCGTTTGTGAGCAGCATATGCTAGAAATAGCCTTATGGCTTCTAATCTGGCTACTGGTGCGAATGTTTCATCAAAATCAATGCCTTCTTGTTGATTATAGCCTTTAGCTACCAATCTGGCCTTGTTTCTGACAACTTCACCATTCTCATCTCGTTTATTTTTGAACACCCATTTTACACCTATCACACCTTGGTGTTGGGGTCTGTCCACGAGATACCAGACTTCATTCCTTTTGAACTCATTGAGTTCTTCTTGCATTGCTGTTATCCAATCTGCATCTTGAAGTGCTTCGGAAGCATCAGATGGCTCCATGCGAGAGAGGTAACAGCTTAACAATGCACTTTCTCCATGCATTCTTCTTGTTTTCACATGGTCTGATGGGTTCCCAACGATCTATTCTGGTGGATGATCTTGTATCCATCTTCTTCTCCTGGTCATCTCTTCATCAGATATTTCAGTATCAGGTTGATCTGTTGGTTCCTCAAATTCAGGGTGTGCTGTTGATATAGCTTGAAATGGATTCTCATCTGGACTTTCTTCTGGATGTTGATCATCATTTGTAATGACTGTTTCATTGTTTTCTGTTGACGATCTGTTTTCATCCAGATTATGTTGTGATATTCCCCCTTGTTGTATGATCTCTTCTGCAACAGGTGGAGTGATAATTTCTTCATCCTCATTTTTTGAGTTCCAGATAAGAATATCTTCAAGTAGTAGTTCATTCATCCTTCTGGTAGTCACCTGGTTTTCTGTCTGCTTTTCATCTAGTGACATGTACTCAACAATAGACTCATCAAAAAGAACATGAGGAGTTACCTCCACAAGATGAGAATTCTTATTGTAAACTCGATAAGCTTTACTAACATCAGAATATCCTAAGAATATTCCAGGGTCCGTTTTACTATCAAAAGTTTTCAATTGTGATTTCCCATTATTGTGTATGTAACATAAACAGCCAAAAGTTCTAAAATAAGAAATCTTAGGCTTTCTGTTGTTCCATATTTCATATGGAGTCTTTCCATGTCTGAGTGTGATGGATGATCTGTTTTGAGTATAGCATGCTGTATATATGGCTTCAGCCCAGAATTTCTTTGGTAGGTTGGTTGCATTAAGCATTGTGCGAGCTGCTTCTTTTAAGGATCTGTTTCTCCTTTCAACAACTCCATTCTGTTGGGGAGTTCGAGCAGCAGATGTTTGATGAGTGATTCCCATCTTGTTGCAATATGCTTCAATCTTCTGGTTGAGAAATTCTGTTCCTCGATCTGTTCTGATAGAGGTTATACTCATCTCTTTTTGTTTAGTGATCTTGTGTAGAAAGTCAGGGAGCTTGTCTAGGGTTTCTTTCTTCTTCAGCAGAAAGATGACCCAAGTGAATCTTGAGTAATCATCTATGATTACCAATGTGTACTTTCTCCCATTGATACTTAGTGGTTTGACTGGTCCAAACAGATCAAGGTGTAACAGCTCTAGTATCCTTGTTGTTGAGTGAGCTGTTTTGCTTGTAAAGGATGATCTGGTTTGCTTTCCAGCTTGACAAGCATCACATATGTGATCTTTATCATACACTTGATCTGGTAGTCCTTCCACTAACCTTTCCTTGGCAATCCTATTGATTGATTTGAAATTAAGATGACTTAATCTCTTATGCCATAACCAGCTTGTTTCTGATACAGTCTTTGTGACTAAGCAGGTCTCGATCTGATTTGTCCACTGGACAATATATAATCTATCATGCAGTTTACCGGTAAGGAGTATTTCA
Source organism: Leonotis leonurus (assembly GCA_026898415.1). Lineage (NCBI taxonomy): Eukaryota > Viridiplantae > Streptophyta > Magnoliopsida > Lamiales > Lamiaceae > Leonotis > Leonotis leonurus. Next base: position 141,695 of record JAPKLX010000465.1, on the reverse strand, counting down.
TCTCTTATCACCAGACAGTTGTTAGTATAAAAAACAATCTGATTCCCATTAGCACAAAACTGACTTACAGAAAACAGATTGTGACTAAGACCCTCCACATATGACACATTTGTGATAGTGGTCTTGCCAACTCTGATGTTTCCATACCCTCTAGTATATCCTTTTGAATTACATCCAAAAGTGACCTGTGGGCCTGGTTTCTCTATGTAATCTGATAGTAGATTCTTGTCACATGTCATGTGTTTTGAACAACCACTATCTATAATCCAGATAGTTCCTCTTGCTATCTTACTCCTTCTTGCAGTTCTTTGGTCCTGCAATTAATCACACTTAGCTACCCTTTCAACGTTTGGGTGCTTGGTTATTAGCAAACAATCCTTTTCGAATCCAGAACATTCTAGGGTTAGGAACAGCAATATAGCAGGTAATGATGTTTCCCTCATTATCTACTTTAGATACAGAGTGAATTTCAGACGGATGATATCTCTCTATTTCTTCCTTCTTCAATCCTTTCTTAGTATGTACTGTCCTGTTGACAATTTTTGTCCTGTTGACATTTTCTCTTTGAAGGTGTTCTGTTTCTGTGTAGTGAGTTGGTTGTCCCTTTGTTTGATAATACTGCCTGTTCTTTGCATCTTTTATTATCATCTTTTGAGGATAACCTTTCTTGTTCTTCAAGTCTTTTACTTGATCTGGTATTTGCTTCCTTTCTGGTACGAAGTTTACAGTTCTAGAAGACTTTTCTGAGTGACCTGGATATCCTAATCCAGATGTGCCCTTTTGTTGCATATTGATTAGCAACTTGGCACGCTCATCACTCTTGTAAATCATTTCTTTTCCTTTCTTGATCTTTTCCTCAGCAACATTGTTTCTGGCAACCAGATCCTTGACTTTTGAATTAAGTGAATGGATCTCACTGTCTTTACTCTTGATCTGTTCTTCCAGATCGTTTATTTTAGCAACAAATTGTGTGTTTGTTGTGCTTAGAATCTGCTCAATTTTCTTTAATCTGTCGTTTTCTTCAACAACTTCTCTAAACAATCTCTTGATGCTTGAGTAGCTTTTGAACATCTCATCAATTTCATCCCATGAGTATTCTGCTTGATCTTCATTTCCCTGTTCAAGATCATTATTATTATCTGAGGAATTTGAGTAGCAAGAATTTACCTCAACTTCATCTAGATCGTTGTCCAATCCCACATAGCATTCATTCCAGCTTTCTTCGTCTTCAGCAATAAAAGCTTCATCATTTTCTGATGAGCTGTCTGAGAAATGACTCGAGCTGCTTGAGTTCTGTTCAGCTATCATGGCTTTGCGCTCATATTTAAGCTTTCGATCTCTTTTAGCTCTTAGTTCATCTCTTTGGCTTCTGGACAGATCAGGACAATCTGTTTTGAAGTGACCTGTTCTGCCACATTCAAAGCAAGTATAATCTGTAGAGCTAGAAGTCTTAGCAGTTCTTGCAGAATGTTTCTTGGACTCATTCTTATCATCAGATTGATCATTGTCATATTTCTTGTTGAAGTTCCTCTTGTTATCTTTTGTAGAAGCGTCTGTATTTCTTCGATCTGGTCTCCATCTTGTCCATTCGTTTGGCAATCATTGCGAACTCTTTTAGGAGTTTGTCATAGCCTTTCTCTTCATCTGGGGTAGCTAGCTCAGAAGGATCATCTGGTTTGCTCTTCGCTTTGAAGGCTACCTCTTTGTCCTTCTTTAAGCTGCTTTCTGCCTTTTTGGACAGATGATCTGGTCCTCGAATTCTTTGAATGTCACACTCATGACCTTCGAGGTGATCGAATAAGGCTTCAGTGGACATTTCATTGAAATCTGCTCTTAGAGGTTGCATTGCAGCATAGATCTCCCAGCTTGGTGGAAGAGCTCTAAGAACTTTCATGTTCTTCTCTCTTTGAGTATATTTGTTCTTTTTGAACGCAGATATCTCTAGGAGAATTCCAGTGATTCTCATCTTCATCTATTCTATTGTCTCGCCTGGTTTCATTTTGAATTCATCATATTTGTTGCAGGCAAGAGACAGTTTGTTCTTAATCATTACTTCAGATCCTAGAGCTAGGTCTCTTAAGGCTTCCCACATCTCTTTTGCAGTATCCAAATCTTGGATTTTAGCCAGATGTATGCCTTTGACTGTGCTCGAGATGATTCCTTTGGCAAAATCTTCAAGATTTGCTTCTCTCCTTTCTTCAGAGGTGTATTTTCTGGGATCCTTTAGCACAGTTTCTTTGACTGCTCCTGTCTCAGTAATACGAGTAGTTTCTTCAGTAATGGCTAGAGGTCCTTCCTCAATTACTTTCCACATCAAGCAGTGATGAGCTTTGAGACACATCTTGATCCTGAAACTCCACTCTCTGTATCCTTGGATAGAGAATTCTTCACATGCCCTGATAACAGATGACTCCATAGCAGATAATATGCTAGTGAATAAAAAAAAGATTTTCTAAGATCTATTCAAGTTGACCACGCAGGTTTTAACCCTGTGAAAACAAAACAATGGTCGTTTGAACCACTGCTCTGATACCACTTGTTGGTCCCGAAAGAGCAAGGTTTGGTGTATGGGGGGGAATACACCAAATACAAACTTTTCAGTTACTTAACAAGTTGAAAGAGAGTTCAAGCTATTCTGAGTAAGAAATTGCTTGAAGATGACTTTGGCAGATCGATATTCAGATCGATAGCAGTTTAGTCCAACCAGATTACTCTCTTAGTGAAAACACTTAGCTAATAATAAGAGTGATCTTATTACTTTCTGAGTGTTGAGTGAGTGCAGAATAATGGTGGATCAGTGATTGCTCTTGTTTAGAAAACCTTTAAGTATTAACCAGATTGATTAGGGAGATTGATTGAGATGCAGATGGATGGTAGTGCAGAGAGTTAGAATAATAAACAACTGAAAATTAAAGAATGCAGGAATGTAAAGCACACAGTTGTTTAACGTGGTTCGGGAAATCCCTACGTCCACGATCTGGTCAAAACTAGACCAGATTATCCACTACTAGGATACTCTGCTTCTTTATACTCGTGGAGAACGAGTCACAAGTACCAATCACAACTAGAGAGATACTTATGCACGAAATAAGGGTCGTGTCCCTTTACAACAGATTACCTCTACATTACCACTAGAAAACTACTAGCTAGCAGGGTGATCTCCTTTGTCTCGATAAGACAGACTTGAATCGAGATAGTTTGTGTGATGTAGAATCACAAGATGTTGAGGCTCTAAATCTGGAATGCAGATTGCTTGGAAGAATAATAGCAGAGTAGCTTGCGTGTGTGTTCTCTCTCTTCTTATTTTTTCAGATTTTTGTCTTCAACTATATAGGCATTGAATTTGAAATTCTAGCCGTTGTTGATTGGCGTGAGATAGATGGTATATTGCCAATCAATGGTTTCCATCATATCTGTTCTTGCCATATAGGAAAGGTTGACTCAATCTTTGATTTATGGAAAGCAGATTGCTAACGGTCTCTTTCCTTATATATGTTTAATCGAAGATCTTCTTTCCAATCCCTGTTGGATGGACTTTGATCTTGACGTGGCAAGTGTATATGATGTGTAGGATGATGTCAGCTGATGGATTGATGACTCAATCGTTCTGGTTCATCGCTGTAGGCATCGATCTGGTCGCTGTCTGTTACAGCAGATCGATTCTTCTTTGGCATAAAACCTTGACTTTCATCCTATTCTAAGTTGAGATTGACTTCTATAGGAATATTTCCTTTACACTTTAAGTCATCTCCTAATCTGTTCCATAGCAGAATTCACCTTATCTCTAGTGATCTGGTTTTTCATGAAGAACAGATTAAGCTCTAAACTAGCTAAGTGTGTTTCGAAATACCATCATTAACACTAAAACCTTAGGTTTCCCAACAAGCTAGTTCAATGCGAGATAGGTAACAACTCAACAATGCACTTTCTCCGTGCATTCTTCTGGTCTTCACACGATCAGATGGGTTCCCAACGATTTGTTCTGGTGGATGATCTTGTATCCATCTCCTTCTCCTGGTCATCTCTTCATCAGATATCTCAGGATCAGGTTGATCTGTTGGATCCTCAAATTCAGTGTGAATTGTTGATGAAGTTTGAAATGGATTCTCATCTATTCTTTCTTCTGGATTTAGATTTCCAGATTGATCATCATCTGCAATGACTGTTTCATTGCTTTCAATTGGTGATCTGATTTCATCCAGTTCATGTTGGATTGTTCCCCCTTGCTATATGATTTCTTCAGCAATTGGTGGAGTGTTGATATCTTCATCATCACTTTTTGAATTCCAGATAAGAATATCTTCAAGTAGCAGTTCGTTCATCTTTCTTGTAGTCATCTGGTTCTCTGTCAGTCTATTATCTAGTGACCTGTACTCAACAATAGACTCATCAAAAACAACATGAGGTGTTACCTCCACAATATGAGAGTTCTTATTGTAGACTCGATATGCTTTACTGACATCAGAATATCCTAAGAATATTCCAGGGTCAGTTTTGCTATCAAAAGTCCTCAATTGAGTTTTCCCGTTATTGTGTATGTAACACAGACAACCAAAAGTGCGAAAGTAAGATATCTTAGGCTTTCTGTTGTTCCAGATCTCATATGGTGTCTTTCCATTTCTCAGTGTAATTGATGATCTATTCTGAGTATAACAGGCTGTGTAGACAGCTTTTGCCCAAAACTTCTTGGGTAGATTGGTAGCATTTAGCATAGTACGAGCTGTTTCTTTAAGTGATCTGTTTCTCCTTTCAACAACTCCATTCTGTTAAGGAGTTCTAGCAGCTGAAGTTTGATGAGTGATTCCCATTTTGTTCCAGTATGCTCCAATCTTCTGGTTGAGAAATTCTGTTTCTCGATCTGTTCTGATAGAAGTTATGCTCATCTCTTTCTGTTTGGTGATCTTGTGTAGAAAATCAGGGAGTTTGGCTAGTGTCTCTTTCTTCTTTAACAGAAAGATGACCCAAGTGAACCTTGAGTAGTCATCCATGATTACTAAGGTGTATTTTCTCTCATTTATGTTTAGTGGTTTAACTGGTCCAAACAGATCCAGATGCAAAAGCTCCAGTATTCTTGATGTTGAGTGTGCTATTTTTCTTGTAAAGGATGATCTGGTATGCTTCCCAGCTTGACAAGCATCACATATATGATCTTTATCATATACTTGATCTAGTAGTCCTACTAATTTTTCTTTGGCAATCCTGTTGATTGACTTGAAGTTTAGGTGACTTAATCTCTTGTGCCATAACCAGCTTGTTTCTGATACAGTTTTAGTGACTAAGCAAGTCTCGATTTGGTTTGTCCATTGGACGATATATAGTCTATCCTGCAGTTTTCCGGTAAGGAGTATCTCATCTCCTTCCTTGTTCTTCACAAAGCAGTTGTTAGTATCAAAAATGATCTGATTACTGTTAGCACATAATTTAGTTAATGCTCTTGTTTAGAAAACCTTAAGGATTAATCAGATCGTTAAGCAAATTGATTGAGATGCAGATTATATGATAGTGCAGAATGTTAGAATAATGAACAACTGAAAGTAAATGTGCAGAAATATAAAGAACACAGTTGTTTAACGTGGTTCGGGAAATCCCTACGTCCACGATCTGGTCAAAACTAGACCAGATTATCCACTACTAGGATACTCTGCTTCTTTATACTCGTGGAGAACGAGTCACAAGTATCAATCAAAGCTAGAGAGATACTTATGCACGAAGTAAGGGTCTTGTCACTTTACAACAGATTACCTCTACGTTACCACTAGAAATCTACTAGCTAGTAGGGTGATCTCCTTCCTCTCGATAAGACAAACTTGAATCGAGGTTGAGTTGGTGTGATTTTGAATCACATGTAGTTTGAAGCTCTTAGTCTGGCTCACAGATTGATTGCTTGAGAGTATGTTATCAAAGTAGCTCGTGCATTTTTCTTCCAGACCTTGAACTTCATATATATAGGCATTGAATTTAAAATTCTAGCCGTTTGTTGATTGGTGTGAGATTGATCAAATATTGCCAATCAATGATATCCATCATATCTGTTCTTGCCTTGTAGAAACGTTGACTCAATCCTCTAAGTATGGAAAGCAGATCGCTAATGGTTACTTTCCTTCATTGTGTCAATCGTAGATTCTCTTCCCAATCCCTATTGGATGGACTTCAATCTTGATGTGGCAGGAGGATATGATGTGTAGGATGATGTCATCAGGTGGTTTGATGACTCTATCGATCTGGTTCTTGGCTGTGGACATCGATCTGGTTGGTGATCTGGTTGACAGCATATCGATTTCTTCTTCGTGAAAAGTCTTGATCTTCATCCTATACTATTATGGAAATGACTTCTATAGGAATAATTACTTTGCATGCTAAGTCATCTCCTAATTTGTTCTCTATCAGAATTCACTTTATATGAATGATCTGTTAACGCGTAGAACAGTTTAACTCCCAAAAGAACTAAGTGTGTTTCGAGAGATCATCATCAAAACTAAAATACTTTAGGGTTCCCAACATGATAGATAGCAACAAAGCATTGCATTCTATAAAGAGGATACAAACCTAAGAAATTACTACACACAACCAACATACACTCGGCAGAATCAAAGAGAAACACTAGCACAAAGAGCAGCCACATTTTCATTCAAGAAGAAGTAGTTAAAGTCTAAGGTAAGGAATTTAAGCTCTAGCTATATTTTAAGTTCAAACCTTTTAGAGTTTCAACTTATGATTATGTTTAAACTCTAAATATGCATCCTACCCTCCAAATAAATCCATCAAAACAGAACAAAGATATAATAATGTTACATATTTAAATTGAGAAGTTTAAAGGGGTTCTAGCACTCTTATTGCAGAATTTTACCTCAGTATATTAGGGGACTAGAAACTAGGATTTAGAACATTTAGAAAACATATAACTACGAACCTGTTTAATGCTCAGTTAAAGGAACATGATGAACTTAGTATGTAACCAAACCATAGGCTATTAAAACAGAACATAGAAATCAGAATATAGTCATTCTGAATTTACACCTACGTCAAACAAAAGTTTATGAAACCTCTTGCAGCGGAAAATGATCTACATAAATCTACGTGTATGAAGACACGTAAACCCCTAAGAGTTCGACTACACAAAAGACCGACAAGCCCGTCATAGCACCTCCATTCATCACGTCTCAACCTACACATTTAAAAATACATGCAGGGCTGAGTACAAACGTACTCAGTAGGCACATGCCGAAATCGCATACATACATATATATAATTGTCATTGCCGTAAAGAGTGAAACATAGGGATTTGATCTTTAAAAGCACCTACGTTCACTAAATCCTTTTTGTGAAACCTATAGTTCGACAGCTGTCTAAGTTCTTTAGTATTCTACCATATCTATTTTCTACGTGTACCGTGAAGTTGGCCACCTTCTACGGACACCTAATCGGTCAACACCTCCGTCGACTCACAGTCCTTTGTGTACACTAGTTCGAGTGGGGTTGCTTACCCACTGGAACCTGAATTCGATTAAATGATAACAAGATAGGCATCGTACAAAACATAAATCATTTCGGCAATACAATACTTTAAAACATAAGTTCTCATTTGAAAACCTTTTCGAAATATCAACATAATAGCATACGAGCACACATAATTTCTTTGTAATAGAAAGCCTACTTGGATAGCTTTGGTTTGCACTTGCTTTGGTCTCGAAACGCGAGGTAGATCTCTCGTAAGAACCTCTAGAAAATTTTGTATAAGTTAAAATGCCCTTAGTGCATTTGAAATATTTAAACGTAAGAATCTATTATTCTTGGGTTCATATCTCGACTTGTTATTTTAAAAAAATATATTGATCCCTCGAATCAATATATTTTCTAAGGTTCAAAACTTGTTCAAATTACTCCAGTAATTGGCATTGAGTAATATAAGTAAATTAACACTTACTTGAATAATTAAATTCTCAGTTTTAAATTATAATTAATTATTCAAATGTTATAACCAAGTTATAACAATTTAATCTTTTAGATAATCTTTAAAATTATCAATTTCTTTACTAACTCTTTAAGAGTTATTATATTGGGTTGCATCCCAATTCATCTCTTAACTTAACTAGAGGTACTTAATCTCTTAATTTAAAACCCAATTATTTAGATTTAATTAGGTTTCTTGATTCAATAATTAGACATTAAATGTCTAAATTATAATTTTAATGTTTGAATATAATGTAAGTATCTACTAACCCATTAATTAATTTCTTAACTTATTACAATGTTAAACTAGTCCATTAAATTATTTAAGTGAGCCTACTAATTAATTTAATTAGCCCATTCTAATTATTTAAGATTAATTAATTAATCAAAGTGATTAAATAGATCTTGGCCCATAAAATTCAATCCATTAGCATATTCTTCCTATTATAAATCTAGCCCAACTCAAATAAATTCCAACCCATAACAAAATAAAAATTTCGGCCCATAGGATTTTGTTCTTGGCCCGTACGTCTTTAACTCAATTAAGCCTAACCATTTTAATATTTGGCCCGATTATTTGTCCGACCCGGCCCATACCTGGCCCATTTTCTAGAAACCCTACTCTTCCTAACCCTAATTCATTCCACTTTTCCACAGACACAACACCTCTTTCTCTACTCTCTCTGTTTCTTCTTTCCCTCTCTCGCTCTATGCCTCTACTCTCCCTTTCTCACTCTCTGCTTCTCAGCTTTCTCGACTGAACGGCGAAAAAGCTCTACATGATATTGCTTTCGACCGGCTCATTTCCACCAAAGTTAAAGTCTTCTCCTATCTCATTGATTTTCCTCTCCCAACTCATCTCTAAATTCCATCTGCTCCATTTCTATGTCTGCATGTTTGAAATCTTGTTGGATTTTAGATGATTAAGCTTTCTTAGTTAAAACCCTATTCTGTTCATTTCCAACACTATTAATGATCTTCATGTTTTCTCTCTTTTCCTTGGTGAATATTTTTATCTACGGGAAAGGCTCTCACAAGCAGTAGTCTCCAGTCTGCGCCTTCATTTCTAGGTATACCGCCCTTCTCTATTTCTTAAGTTTGTAGTTTCAGTTTTATTTGTTGTTCTGAAATTTTTACAAGATTCTCTAAATTTCCTGCTTCTGCATGTTTTTATCTTATGAAATTGAACTAAAATGCATTCTCTGGGCACAACCTAGATTTTGAATTTGTATTTTGTACTAATTTCTTTCTATGTTCAATTCTGAGGAGTGTTGCTGGATTCTAAGTGTGGAGATGGGGTTTTTTTTTGTTTTACAAGTCTGGAGCAAGATTCACTGGCTTTAGCTAAGTTCCTTTCCTTTACTTTCTTGCTTTCATTTTCTTTCTGTCTTCCCAATCTCGTTTATCTTTATGGCTCTATAGTATCTCTTTGCTAAATTTGTGGAGTAGTGACAGGGCCCTATTATCTCTAGATTTTTTTTAAAGTCTTTATAGAATTTTCCTTATACTTATGAAATTGAGACATATGTGCATGCAATCTGTGGTTTCTAAGTCAGAACAGTTTCTACTTAGTCTATGTTACAAGATTCTGAATCTGCTTCGAAATTTCTGGTAGTTGGGGTTGTAGTTTTCTTTTAGAATTTTACAGTCTCGTTTGCTATTTGCATCTCTAGGAAAGTTATTATGAAGCAGGTTTATGTTCTTATGCTACTGAAAGTTCAATCACGGTTTCAAGTTTCTGGTTTGGATTTTATAGTGAGTGTACGCTTATGTGCTAATATAATGGAGCTATGCTTCTGTTCTAGAATTTGTGCTCTGTTTTCTTTTATAAGTGATTAATTGACAGAAACATGTATTCATACTCAGTCCTTTATTTTCTGATGAAGAATGACTATATTCTGATTTCTATGTTCTGTTTTAATAGCCTATGGTTTGGTTACATACTAAGTTCATCATGTTACATACTAAGTTAATCTGGTTCGTAGTTATATGTTTTCTAAATGTTCTAAATCCTGGTTTCTAGTCCCCTAATATACTGAGGTAAAATTCTGCAATAAGAGTGCTAGAACCCCTTTAAACTTCTCAATTTAAATTCAGAATTTAAATTCTGCAATAAGAGTGCTAGAACCCCTTTAAATTCAGAATTTAACTCCTTGTTATGTACTGAAACTCAGTTATCAAATTATCCTTTTATTTCGTTGAAAGCCTTCAGTTTCTATTTATCCTTTATTTAATTGTTTTATAGTCGCGTATCCGGACTTTGCCCTAAGGGCGGAGGAGGTGGTCGTGACATAAATCTACCGAAGTGCAGTTTATTGCTAGCATGAATTTTAGTGTGTTTAATACCATGTACTGTACCCCCCCCCCCCCCCCCACACACACACACACACACAGGGTTTTTTTTCAATCTAAGTGTTCTAAATTTTTATCTTACCTTTCTTACTTGGTACATGCATTTACTTAAATATACTTGAGTGCACTCCCTTTTCCTTCTTACCACATACTCTGCAGGTCTTATACATATATATACTATGCGTGTGATCTACTTATTTCATGTACAATTTTCAGCAATATGTATATATATATCAAGCGTGTGATCATATTAATGTACATACATAGATATGATCTTTAACTACACACTTATTACTGTATGCATCCCATGCATATTACTTATAAATTCTCAAAACATAACACATATACCTACACTTAAACATTTATCCCAAGTATAAGACATATACCTTAATATTAATATTTCTCAGATAAAAATCAAGAGTCTATAAATACTTGTTATATTAAACCATAATTCATTTTTCACTAGATTAATTCTCATTAATTAACTACAACGTTCAATATATAAATAACAATCGCGTTCGAATATCGTTCACTTTGATAATTAAAAGACGGGGCATTACAAGATACTGCCGACAATAAAGGAGAAATGGCCGACATCAAATGATAGAACAATTTATATTCAACAAGATAATGCAACACCCCTGTTGCATGTTAACGATCCCGAATTTGTCGAGGCTGCAATACAAGATGGATTTGACATTCGCTTATTGTCAGCCAGCAAATAGGGCTGATGTAAATGTATTAGATCTTGGATTCTTCAGAGCTATTGATTCACTTCAACATCAAGAAGCTCCATCTACAATTGATGAGTTTATTCTAGGAGTGGAGAAGTCATATGATATGTTTCCAGCGGAAGAATTGAACGTCTTTTTGACTCTACAATCATGCATGGTGGAAGTGCTTCGAACCTTTGGTGAAAATAACTATAAGATTCCATACATAAATAAAAAAAAAGATTAAGTCGAATTGGAACCTTACCAGAGACAATCGAGTGTGACTATCATATTTTTAATGATGCAAATCTAGCTCTTGATAATAGAGTGAATTCTGTTGAGTGAATGTAATTTATTCTTTTTGTAAAATATTGAATATGACGTTGGTGAAATGTTAATGTACAAAACATCAAATATATTGAATATAATAATGGATGATTAGCCATAATAATAGCAACAATACAAGACATTTTAACATAAAATTGAAAAGTATATAAAATAAATAAGCAATTTACATATAGTTTTTGGGAAAATATATTTTCAGCATTTTTGAAATATCACGTTCGCGTTCTTGAGCTGGAGAAATGTAACCATCTTCTTGTGGCGGAGCATTCAAATCAAGTAATGGCCTTTTGCTTTGTTCTTCAACAACTTTAGTTGCAGCACTCAAGGTTGCACTTGCACTTAAAGTATTAGTTTCTTCTTTTAAATTCTTATCTATTTTAATGTTCAATATTTTGTATATTTATGACATATAAATAGGCATACGATTAATGGATAAATATTAAAATAATAAATATAGAGAAGAAACTATTAGAATTAAGAAGATTTATGTATTTAATCACCTCAAGCATTTTTATGTTTAACTATATTAATTAAATGATTGAGAATTATAATTTATGATTGTCCACAAATATTTAATAAGGTTATGTTAGTAAAATATTATATCAATATATTTTTTTTATTGTGAAGTTGGACTATAATTTGGGACATCTCGAAAAGAAAATATAGACTATAGAAGTGGGACGGATGGAGTATGAAAATATCTAGATTTCATATTATTTGAAAAAAAATAATTATAATTTATAATTTATCACATATGACTATTATAACATATTTTTAATTATTTTATTATTCTAACGATCCATATATAATTTTCAATATAGACAAAAAAAATTGAAAATTCATATTTTTCACTAAAATAATAATATATAAATATAAAATAGTATAATATTTTCTTATTTATTTATATATCCTATATTAGATTATATGTTATTTCTAATCTTAAATTGTACATAAAAATTGATAGAGTTCACATTATATGGAAATATTTTTTTGATATATATAATTTATTACATGTGATGATTATAACATAACTTTAGTTATCTTATTATTCGAATAATCCATATATATTTTTCAATATAGATAATAAAAATTGAAGAGTCGTATTTTTTATTAAAACAATCATATATAAATATAAAGAAGTATATGATATTCTTATTTATTTATATATCCTATTTTTAATTGTATATTATTTCATATTTATGTATCATTTTCATTAATATAAAAAATAGTTAATGAATATATTTCAATGCATTTTTGAGAATTCAATGAAATTGATGACTTTTGACCGTTTATCATTATTAGAGAATGAAATTGAGCTTCATTATTACCCCGCATATTAAGTTATCTAGTGTCTAAATATTTTAAAAATTTTATTATTACACTTTACATGTATTTTATTTAATCTTTAATCCAAAAATTAACATTCCTAATTATCTGTCATAATAATGAAAGATATCCAAACTTATGTATTTTTTTGTTCAATCAAGTATTGAATTCAATTTATGTCATTTTATTCTCAATTCCGCAATTAGGCCATGAATTAGACAATTGTTTACACTCGATAACACACAAAAATAGTGAGAACTTTTAGATTAAAGTTATATCATATCAACTACTCATTGACGTAAATGTATACATTAGAGTTACAAATAAATAATTTAAATAAACTTTTCACGCCTAATAAAATTCATATATATATAATTTTTGAAGCAAGCACGAGTATATATATATATATATTTATTTATTTATTTATTTAACTTTGAATCAGGTTATATATATATATATAAATATATGTGTGTGTATAAATAAATAAGTTCATATAATTTGAGTTTATTTTCATTAATATAAAAAATATTTAATGAGTATATTTTGATACCTATTTGATAATTATCAAATTAATGATTTTTTGTCGTATGTTATAATGTAAATTTTTGAATTATAAATAATAAATAAAAATAATGATAAAAAAATATATTAATGAAAAATTGGTTCACGATTCTGAAAATTTGAAACTGAAATTGAACCGCTTCTTATACAATTGCGATTCAGAATTTGAATAATTTTTGACAATTCGGTTTCCAGTACCGCCGATTACGATTCTTTAGAAGACCTCTAATAATAATGAGTATTAGAATCATTTTTACTTTACTTTAGAGCGAATATGAGTACATATATAAATTAAATTCAATTATATTCAAAAAATAGTTCAATAATTTTGGAACGATTGCAAGTTTATATATATATATATATAAATCAAGTTGTAAATTTATTTTTTCATTAATTTTGGAACGATTGCAAGTTTATCAAAAACAAGTCTAAATAATTAATGACTTTTACTATACATATTTAGTATATGAATAAATAGTTCATATATATATGACAACAAATAGTAATAAACGAAATGATGTCAAATACTTTTATAAATTTTACTCCCCCCGTCCACGAAAACTTGCACATTTGTCCATTTAATTGCGTCCACGAAAATTTTGCACACTTCTATTTTTAATAATTATACATATATTGTTGGATCCACTATTACCTTTTTAATCATTCACATTACATATTTAACTATAAATAATGTGGGACCTTCATTCCACTCATAACATATTTAATTTATTTATAAATCAATACTAACTTTTTTTTCACTCACATATACATATTTAATTAATAAATACTATGAGACCCTTACTCCACTCACAACACATTCAAATCATTCGTTAAAACCCGTGCTGGAGCAAAGTGTGCAAATACTTCATGGACGGAGGGAGTATAAAATATTAATACAGTCGAATTTCAATCTTATGGGCCGTCCCATTAAAAGTGGCATGTTGGGGTCCTGGATAGAGCAGGTGTGGTGTACCCAGGGGGGGTGGGGGGATACACCACACTACAACTTTTTTGCGCGTTCTGTTTGAACAAAAGGTCAAGACAACTTCTGTGTTGGACAAAAGACTATGAAGTGTGACGGATTGTGATCTGTCCAAGTTGGGTTCTCGACACAGAGCGTGAGTGATCTATCTATGGAGCAGAAAGACTAGCAGCTAGCTAGAGCATACTAGACGATTTGTCCAAGCACAGATCGTGTTAGGAAGTTGTGTGTTTTTTGATCTTCTCTACACTTGGAAAATATTTTGTAATTACCGAGTGTGCTTTAAGAGATTGATTCAAATGCACAGCTCACAGATTGTGATCTGCTCGTTGGTGAAGTGTTAAACAAGAATCAAATAATGCAATGCAATGCAATGAAGAAAGAGCACACAATATTTAACGTGGTTCGGGAAACACCCCTACGTCCACGATCGATGATACTAGATCGATGAATCCCATAACCTTGGAGTCCTCACTTATTTATCCTCATTGAGTACAATCTCATTTTCGCTTATTTATACTCATAGAGGACGAGATTATAACTCGTTTATTTAAATTTTCTGAGTACGAGATCAGGTTCGGGTTAATATTCAGATTTCCTTCTAAGCATTGGGGCTATGAAGGATACTAGAACTATAGCTTATAAAAGCTCTACGCTATTGTAAGTTCTAGTGGGTTACTCAAGGAAGGTGTTTAAATCTCTCTAAATTACAACACTTATGGATATGTATGAGAACTAATCTATTGTTGTATGTCTTTGAATGGCTGGAGAGATTATGGGTAATTACATCAATGTTCGAACACCTTTTTCGTGGAGTTGACTAAAGTATATATTGACTAATTTGAATTCTAGCCGTTCTGAGTCTTTGCAGCTTTTGTCAGAAAGCATTAAATGCTCTTTTGACCGTTGGATGCTGACTGTACTTCTAGCCATTGGAGTTTGTCCTACGTGTCATCTGACGTGGTATGGACATGTTAGTTGTGATCCATTTAGGTAGATCTGTAGCTTCATCCATTCTGTGTTGAGCGGCTCGTTTGGTGTTCTGTTGGTAGACAAAACGTCTTTGATAAACCTTGAGTTGTCTCCTCACTTTTTGTTGATCAATTTGTTAGACACATATTGATACTCTCGTTCTGCTTCTTGATCCACCTCTCAATTTGTGATCTGCTGAGTTCTGTTGAAATCACGTTCTGCACTTCTGTCCTAGTTATGTCCTCTAGTCTTCTGTGAAGTAGCCTCGTCTTTTGGGTATTGAGCTATTTTGTATCACCACGTTCTGTGTTGATCATATGTTCTCTCCATCTGTGCTTCTTTGCTGTGAATGCTCCTAAAGCTAAGTCTCGACAGAACACAAATTAAGTCCTATATGGAAAGAATGTTACTCACGTTCTGTCTTTACATTTTGACTTAATCTTTTACAGCAGCATGATCCTATGGCACATATCGTGACTCACCATCTGTCCTTACAGATTGATCATATGCTCTAATACATAAATTAAATAAGATCAAGCTCTATAGATTAGGTTATTATATCATTAACCTATCTTTACATATTAGATGATCTGCTCTGAAGAACACATAATACTACGTATGGCCACGATTTGTCTTTCATCGATTTGTGCCTTTTACACTTAGTCTTCTGCGAAGTCTAACTATGCTAGACACTAAACAGTAAATCTTAAGCATCACATAACAATGAATACGCACATAGAATGAATTAAACATCTCAACACTATAATGGTTTTGCAAGCATCATCAAAACAAACTAACAACTTTAACAACATAAAAAAGGTTCATAACAGGCCACTTTCCTAAAAAGGAAAATATTTTACCTTTACAATACATCACTCCTACTTTTTAAAACACAACACTTTACTTTATTAAACTCCATGCCAGTTGTCTTGTGGCCGCATTTAGCAGAACAGAGGGAGTATATAATAGGAATACATGTTGCAACTCTATCCTTAATTTCTAATTCAAGACTTATGTGGCATCACCACATTCCACCATTCCTATTTATCTTAATTTTCAATTTTTCAATTATTAATTATAATATTTATTAAAAACTTTATCACACATTGATTTTGGATAGTATTTCTATCATTATTGAACTTATATAAATACTAAAATTTTATATATTACATCACTCTTTAATTTGTCCAATTAATCAATTGGTCAAATAATAATTTTAAATTTCTTATTAATTAATAATTAAGCTTTTAAATACATAATTTGATTTTTATTGAAAATTTTAATATAGTAAATTATTAAATTTATCAAATAAATCATTTATTAATTGAAATTTCCGCTTAATATTCATTTATAATCTATATATCTATATAATAACTAATACAATCACAATCTACAATTCATATATTTAATTTTAATTTTAATTTTATTCATTACTAATTTTAATATTTAATGAAATTTTAATTAATATTAAATTGACTAAGAGTTATGAGACCAAGGTTTGGATAGTTAATCAGAATAGATTAATGTTACTATGACTCGCGAAAATTTGAGGCATTCGAGTCTTTAAACATAAGCCGGTGTCGCTAACTATAAATTAATAGCAAATCATTATGTATATGATTAATGACCTTATATAGATAGGACGCTATGATATACATGGACTAATTATATTTAGAATGGTGAACGATGTATGATAGCGAGCATTATAGTAAGCTGAATAGATGGATTTGTTAATAGCTAAGCTGACGGATAAATTCAAAGATAAAATCATTTTAATGATTCATTTAAAGCTCCAGGGCAGCACCGTTAATGCATGATTAATTAAGATATAGAAACTTAAATAGGATATCAAAACTCCATCTTAATGGATTCCCCGCAGGAAAAAAAAAATATATGTACATATAGGAGAATAGAAAGACCAAATCAGAAGTGGGCATTTAAATGCACAATCACTCAATATGTAATACAGTTCAATAACATATCTACCTTTAGTACATGTAGATTAGAAATATGAGACTGTTACATACTATATTTAGCAGATAAATAAGACAAAAGAAAGAAGAAGAGAATTGAGGATGTGAACCAGAAAAACCTGCCACTGTACAGTATCTTTCGAGTAAGACAGTATAATAATAGAGTAAAAATTAAAATTACCCAAAACATAAAACTTGTATGTTAAATATAACCAAAATGTAAAGTAACATGTAAAAAATACTCACTTGATCAAAAGTGGTCAAAATTTGTCTCACTTTTTCCTAAAATTCAACAAAGTTAACGGTACACACAATATTTCCTCTCACATCTCTTCTTCATCTTCTTCTTTCTTCCATAACCACCACCGGTTACACTCCTTCCACTGCCATCTCCACCACCGGTTGCTCAACACAGCCCCATTCCGAAGCTGCAATGGCCAACTCCGATGAGAAAATTCCCCAATATATTCAGGTAATCCTCTTCACAATTCATTCCAACTTGTTGAAACACAATGCATCTACAACCGTATGAAAATCTCATTTTTTTCCCCAATATATGAACTGTTTTAATGTATGTATGTTCTAAGTTGAATATTTTCATCCGTTGTTTACATAATATAGTTTGAAATCATATTTACGTCACGTTTATGCCACAACCGGTGGCACAACTCCATCCACCAGCGGTGATAGCATGCCACTGGTGGATGCATTCTAGCACACTTGTGCCACCGGTTGTAGGACTTTTAGATAGGAGAATATATACTGAGTGTTTATATGTGCCAACCGGTGGCTAATTATGACCGGAGAGCATCCACCGGTGGTTAGGCTCAACCACCGGTGGATGCTCTCCGTTCATAATTAGCCACTGGTTGTTTGATTAATCTGTTTATTAATATTTTTTATTTTTAATAATGTGTCTTGTGTCTAATTAAATGTTTAAATTTTGTAGGAATAGGAGCGTCCGTGGTACCGTCGGCCCGAATCAGTGAATCGGGTATCGCAGGTGAACACATACTACAGAGTTGGCCTGTTAGAGATTGTCAGGGACACACTTATCGAGGTCGGGGGCCATGAGCTGCTCGAGAGGTTTCGGAACGGGCCGTTTGGCCATTTTATCGAGTGGATAGCGGGCACGCTGTCTTCGCAGGCGATACACAGCCTCGCTTGCCGCGCTATCTCGTCGGTGCGGGTATTTGGTTCCACATCAACGGATCTGATGTGCAGTACACGGCGCGGGACTTCGCCTTGATCACGGGTTTGAGATTCGGGGTGTCGAATTTCGATAGTACCGCCCCTTGTGACCCAAGCCGCGTACGACTGTTTCGGATCGCGTGCGGCGGCGATCTCCGTATTACCGCTGCGGACTTGGTCAACCGCTTTAAGAGCGGAAGACGCATCCCCGGAGCTGATGACGATATCTACCTCGGCGTCGCCCACGTCCTCATGGCGTATATATTCATCTTTGGACATGACGGCCAGAGGATAGCGTTCCCGTGGCTTTGGGCACTAGCCGATGACATGGAGAGATTCTACCGGTATCCTTGGGGTGCGTACTCGTACAAGATCCTCTAAAACTATGTGAGGAAGATGCCGGACAACAAGAAGTACCACTTTTACAGCCCGACTTGGGCATTGATGATATGGGGGTTCGAGGTGATTCCCGGGTTGGGAGAGGTGGCCGGTAGGCCCCGTGGAGGCGACGGGTTGTATCCGAGATGCCTGCGATGGAATTTCCGAAAGAGCCCAAATACGCATAAGTTGCACGAGTTCTACGAGGATTTGGAGATAATTTAATAATTAGATGCTTATTAATTTTTGATATTGTTATTTGTTAATTAATGTTCTTACAATGCTCGTGTTTGATGCAGGTATATGATATGACTAACCTAGATCTTGAGGAGGACGAGGGAGATCTACCGTGGGTACTATATGTCCAGTGCCTGAATCCGATCTCGGTGCAGTATGCTCCACTGACGAGTCTTACTGCGAGGAATCCGGTCGAGGTGTGCTAGACAGCCGACACGACCTATTGTGATCGAGGAGGTTCACGGTACTCGATCTACACGGAGATCGGGACCTTCAATGGATGAGGAGATACCCCAGCCGAGCGAGCCGAGCGAGCCGGTAGAGAGACCACCCCAACATCGTCTGGGCTGGGGGAAGCGTGCCTGACTGCCTCCCACAGATTCATCTTCCAGTAGCAGTGGAGGTCCTCGTGCACCGAGACGTTCCACCGATGATGTAGGACGCATTAGACGGTCTGATCTCACCGCATTAGAGAGGCAGTTGCACACGCACATTGATTTTCGGTTCGACCAGATCGAGAGGAGTATCGATTCACGATTCAACCAGATGAAGAAGTGGATGACGGGTCTGGTCGAGAAGATGATGTGTGGCACGTCACGACGGAGTTCACCGGTCGTAGATACTCGGAGACGTAGCCCGCTGATTACTAAATCAGCTCGTCCATCCTATGCTGTAGTTGCTGATGACTCGGCTCGACCATCTTCCACGTTCCCCGAGCAGCTTACCACGATAGCCGAGGCGACAGGGTCGTACTCAGAGCAGTTTCCATACTATAGTGGTAGCTTCTAGGGATAGATGCCCGAGCCGATATACACAAATGCTGTCATACCCCCTAGCTCGGGTTCGGTCTACACTTCAGCTGCCGAGGACTTGGCTCGAGCATTCGGATTAGATATTCTCCAGTCCGGTGTATCATGTGCGTCGTTGAGCTCCCACGATCCATATGTGACGATGCGGGGTTCCACATCTTCTTTTCAACCCGAACAGGTAACTTTATTGTGTGTTCACTTTAATTTATTATTATTTTATCATGTTCAATTTTAGATTTCTAATTTTATGTTATTAATTTAAAGTTACCCGCGATGGGGCACATTGATAGTGATTTTGTGCCCTTGGAGGAGTTCTTCGTAGAAGAACTTCAATACGAGCCTCCACAGGAGCCTGTTTATCCAGACGACGAGACAGTTCAAAAATTCAAACGCTTTATAAAGATGTCTCGGAATAATTCAGTGAATACCATCGAGACTGGGTATCCTTTGACTGTTGGATGGTTCAAAGAGATTATGGACTTCAAGCAAGACTACTATACAGAGGTAAATAACCTATAAAGTCAAGTTTTATTTGACATTACAACTTATAAAGTCGAGTTTTATTTGACATTACTACTTTTGACTTAATTTTCAATAATTCATTTTTTACAGACGGTCGACCTGTATATGATGACACTTCAGTCGAGATTGATACGTGGAGACCACGTTTATCCTGATCAAATGAAAGGGAGAACTGTCATTTGCAACACTGATTATTTTGTAAGTTATTAACTTGATAATATTTGAATATTACTAATTTTATTATTTTTAAGTTATTAACTAAATAACATTTATTTTGTAGACGAAAATGGAGCGTGAGTATGACGATTGCCTCGCTGATATGACGAAAAAAGGGATCCAATTCGAGCGATGGTTTTTCGTCGAGAGTTACATATCCCT
Source organism: Leonotis leonurus (assembly GCA_026898415.1). Classification (NCBI taxonomy): domain Eukaryota; kingdom Viridiplantae; phylum Streptophyta; class Magnoliopsida; order Lamiales; family Lamiaceae; genus Leonotis; species Leonotis leonurus. The sequence goes on along the minus strand of JAPKLX010000465.1, from coordinate 121,006 downwards.
CAACTGGGTGCCAACCATTGGGTTGTTGGAGGTCATTTATGGGAAAAGATCGGGATCTACGTGTATAGAGTAGTGGAATGCAACAGAAGTATGTTTTCTCATTTTTATTTATTTAATTTATTTAATTATGAATATGCATGTTTATATTAATTATAATATGCATGTTTATTATAAATTTAATATGCATGTTTATTTAATTTATTTAATTATGAATATGTAGTATATGCATGTTTATTATAAATTTAATATGCATGTTTATTATAAATTTATTTAATTATGAATATGTAGTATATGCATGTTTATATTTTTTAATTTATATGTATAATATGCAAGTTTTATTATTTCAAGTGATTTTTCCTATATGTGTTCAACATCACTTTGTTGTTGTGGTTGCTAATTTTCCGAGTCGTACATTGACGTTGTACGACTCTAATATTCGGAATATTAGTGAAGAAGTTCAAAATTCTCGGATCAAAGCGTTGAGGCCACTGTATTATGGTCTTCCAATAGTGATGAATTGTTCTGGATATTATATGAAGAACAGGCAGAACGTCGCCTGTACTGATGAGCCGTTCACATGTAAGCTTGCTGAAGATGTCCGACAATTCCATCAGATAAATAGTCACAGTTGCGGTCCAATGGCTTGCATGACCGTCGAGCGACAGATCAGTGGATTCCCAACGATCGCGTGGGGCAATAAACATGTTAAATTGTATCGTAAAATTTTAGCTACACATATTTTTAGTCTTTGTGACATTTCAAACGTATGTTGATCAATAGTTCCAATTAATGCAATTTTAATTTTTTTTATATGTTGATCAATAGTTCCAATTATTATTATAAATGTATGTTTTCTAATTAATCAACTAATATTAATAAACATTTAAAAACCGAATTAAAAAAATATTTAAAAACTGAATTAAAAAAAACAATTATATATGAAAATTTAAGAGTGCATTTTAAACCAACTGGACCATCACATCTCATTGTTTATTAAATATGAATCAATCTTATTAAACGTAAAGTAAGTACATATCCAAATGCCAATTAAACAACTAATAATCATATCTAAATAGTATCAATTAAACAACTAATAATCATATCCAAATAGTACCAATTACACAACTAATAATCATATCCAAATAGTACCAATTACACAACTAATAATCATATCCAAATAATACCAATTACATAACTAATAATCATATCCAAATAGTACTAATTACACAACTAATAATCATCCTCTAACTGAGGGCAATCAGAACCAGAATGTCCTATCATGCCACAATGAGGGCATCTTCGACTTCCTCTACTTCTTCTTCCTGATGTCTCACCTCCTGATCTACGTCTTCTAAGTCTCGATCGACCAGGCATTCTTATAGCTTTATTCGGCAACACTTGCACATTAGCCACATCGGCCGATAGATCCCAAGTACTCTATAGGTTGCTGCCCACTCTTCTCGGCTGTAAAATTTCGCTATAAATTGAGGGATCGGCAGTCCAGCATTCCTGAATTCAAAAATATAATTAATAGGATATAATTAATGAAAAAACTAAATTTCAATTCGCTATAATGAAAATTTATACGTACTTAATCGTCGCGATTGCATGAGAACAAGGAATGAGATCATACTGAAAGTCCATGCACTCACATGTACATGCCTTCAAATCAACCATAAGCGGCCTCCTACTTGTCATAACCTTAAATGTATTACCGTCCACATGATTTACTGTGTATGCACGAGATCTCTCAATCTGCACTTGCAACTTTTGTCTAACCTCTGCAGGAAATTCATGATATTCTTGAGTTATTTTCTGACGTCTTTCATCAAACCATTCTTCCATAACAAGTCTCACTACCTCCACGCATGAGCATATAGGTAGACGTCGAGCCCACAACAATGTTTTTTGAAGCTTTCAGCTGCATTAGAAGTTAGAAAGCTATACCTTCTGACTGGGCACATCAATCGAGCCCACTTAGAAGGTCCAACACTCATCAGCTTCTCACATGCATTAGGTTTTGCCGCCTGTATCGCGCTCATTGTTCTATGGTATTCATGTTGCCTGTATGTGTAAGCTGATTTATGAAACAAACCAACAGTGGTCTTTCCGAATCGTTTGATTTTGCCGCTAAGATGATAGTAGCACAAACTGTGTGTCGCTTCAGGAAACACGATGCTGACATGTCACGCCCGCCCTCCGCTATGGATAGCGAAGTCGGGGGAAACCGTGACTTGGGAAGGGATTAAAGAAACCGGTATAGAGATGGGGCAATGGAACATAGACTAAACTAAACATCAATCTCATAACTGGGCGAATAATTCATCATATATGAATAGCAAGAAGGGACTTGAGTCTTATGCTCAATACATAAGAACTTATCATGAAGGAAATTTGAGTCTTTAGGTTTATTACACAAAAACCTCATACTGGCAGCGGAAAGTTACTCGGATCGCTAAAAGCTCTACATGTGTGAAGACATGTAGAACCCCCAAGAGTCAATTAATAAGAGATCGACAAAAAGCCCGAACGTAGCACTCCTCCTTCATCATCGCTCAACCTGCACATTTATAAATATATGCAGGACTGAGTACAAATTATACTCAGTAGACACATGCCAAAATCGCACACATACAAATATAATTGTCATGCCATTGTAAGTGAATCATAGGGATTTTGTCTCTAAAGAACCTATGTTCACTAAAATCCTTTTGTGAAATCTTAAAGTTCGATCATGATCTAAGTTCTTTAGTAATCTACCATATCTGTAACTTCTTCTTCTTTGTGTCGGGAAGGTGGCCACCTTCCACGAACACCTTGACCGGCCAACCCGCTCGATGACTCACGGTCACTTTAACCGGCCAACCCGCTCGATGACTCACGGTTACCTTGTGTACACTAGTCCTAGTAGGATAGCTATCCAACCGGGACCCGAATTCGATTCTTTTAACTTCACTGAGCAGATAGGTATCATACGAAAATCATAAACACTTTATGGCAGACAATACTTGAAACATATTTTCAGTTCAAATGCTTTTTGAAATGAAACATAAACTGATACAACACACATAATTTTAGTTGTATAAGAAAGCCTACTTGAATGGTCTTGATTGGTGTTTGCCTTGTTCTCGTGATGCGGATCCGACCTCTCGTCGAAACCTTTCATATGAATCTCGGGTGAGATATATTACTCGAGTATATCAAATAAATTCTAAGTGCAAGGAATTACTATCCTTGGTTTTTATAAGGGTTTGGTCTCGATCCTTAAAGATCGACTAGTACATGAGTCTAGGAGCTGTATTTCTAGATAAGTCATTCGATGATTTCTAAGTCACAGTATAGCTCGAGGATTTACTATACCCGAATAAATAGATATTGGGTAATATAGCTAAAGACATTCCTAATTTGATATCTTGCTTCTTAACTTGAAGCAATTAATTATTTAACTGCTATCATAGGCATGGTTTATAATTTAATCATTTCTTATGATTAAATTCTAATTGATACATTAGGTCCTACTAATATATCTCTAATTTAATATATTGATTCTTAAGTCAAAATATCTATAAGTCTTTCATAGGTTAAGATAACTGAGCTAATACATATCTCGTAGTATGACTCACAATTAAATCAATTCTGAAGATTACATTCTAGTGAACCAATTATAAATTAATTATCTAAATTAATTAATATTCTACTTCTTGGGCTTGGTCTAAATAAATAGATAAATTCCATCTAATAGAATTATTCGTAATCCGTCTACATGATTCATTTAATCCACGACACAAATTGGTTTAACCCATTTGATTAATTTAAGTAGCCCAAATCTTTAAATCAATTGGTCCATTATTTTCCTAGTTAGGCTTGGCCCAAATTATTTACGTGAAGCCCAGTAACTTTAAGTTGGCCCATACCTAACTATCTCTAGATTCATACTTAGAAAATTTCCATCCCCTTCTCTCGCTGTCTCTCGTCTGCGAGCTGTCCTTCCTCTCGCTGTCTCTCCTTCACTCTTTCTCTCGCTGTCTCTAACAGGTAGTAGCTTCCATCATACGATCTGCCCTAGCACTCAGCAGCGAGCTGCTCTTCGCTAAGACAGCAGCGAGTTGCTCCCGCTTCCACTATTTGTTCCATACCAACAGAAAGTGTTCACGCCGCTTGTCACTATCTGTTTTCACCAACAGATAGTATGCACCACATCACTATCTGTTCTCACCAACAGATAGTGAACATCACTATCTGCTCTTACCAACAGATAGTAAACATCACTATCTGTTTTTACCAACAGATAGTGAACATCACTATCTGTTCTCACCAACAGATAGTGAACATCACTATCTGTTCTCACCAAAAGATAGTAAACATCACTATCTGTTTTTACCAAAAGATAGTGAACATCACTATCTGTTCTCACCAACAGATAGTGAACATCACTATCTGTTCTCACCCCTTTCTTTCACTATCTGCTCTCGCCTTCTGGTTTCACTATCTGCTTCACGCCTTCTGTTCTCACGATCTGCTTCTCGCCTTCTACTATCTGCTCTCGCCCTCTCTCTCCAGAACACAACTCACCCTCTGCTTTCACTCTCCCTTCTCACTTTCTGTCTCTCCTATTTTTATTGCATCTAAATTCTCTTCTCTTACTTTCGATTAATTAAAACTTTAGCTAGGAGTCAAGATATTATATTCTTTTTTTTTTGGTTTTCAGTTTGATTATGATCTAATGATTTCCTTGCTCGTCAATTTCATGAAATACTTGAGTCTTATGAGTGTTCTATATTTTCAGGTTGGTTTCGGTTGGCTCGGGGTGGTTTCGAGGTAGTTTGGAACTGTCCGAAGCAGTTCGGAGCTCGTTTGAAGTAGTTCGGAGCTGTCCGAGGTTGCTCGGAGTGGTTCGGGACCATTCGGAGCTTGCTCAAAGTGATTCGGGGCGGTTCGAGGCTGCTTCGAGGGAGCTCACGGCTGGTGCAACAGCCGTGCACTACCCCTTCCTTAATCAAGGTAATTTCTCTTATTTCTCCTTCTTTTATTAAGCAGATTTAGGATACGTCGCATATCAATATTCATCTAAGACTTAGATGTGTTCTATTTCTATGTAAGTGACATGCTCTCTATGTTCAAAACTACAGCACCTAAATTCAGAGTTTAGCATTCTAAGTTCAAAACCAGTTCCTATATTCATGGTCTAAGCTTCTAAGTTCATGCTAAAAATCTGTTGAACATAATCTGTAGCTTTAAATCTTACCTCAAAGCTGTCTCTATTTCTCTTCCCCGATTCTTCTTCAGATTCCAATTCGGCAGCACTTCGTGTGAGTGATATTTGGGTGTGGTTTGGGTCTAAGAATTTTACTCTTTATATAGAGGATTGAACCTCCATTCTCTACTAACTTTCTGTACTTGCTTAACCTATTAAACTTGCAGGTCATGGTGATTGGTGGAACTTGAAGAGTCACTGTGCAGCTAGGATTAGTAGGGGCAGACTGCTTACTTACTACTGTTGTTACACGCTAATGTCTTGCTTAGAATCTGATTATGGGGATTATGGGGAATCTAAACCGTTTGCACGCTTGCTTTGATTTGCGGGTTACTGTTCATTGGCCTATTTATCTATTGTAATTACACGTGGACTGCTTTATGTATGTCTATATACATATTATATCTTAGTTGAAGTCTGTGTGTCCTACTCTAAATCTATATATATTACATATATTTTTATAATCATAGTACATCTTTATTTTCCTATATGTATAACCGTCTATCACATAAATCACTATTAATTATACTTCTTATTTTAAACGATAATTATCTGATAAATCCTACTTCTCATTTTTACAAACAAGTAATTGTACTAATCTAATACTAATACTTGCACTAATCCCATTAGGCATTAATCACTCTCAATGGACCTCCTCGTAATGAAATCGGATTAAGTGATGTCATTAATTATTAAATTACTACAGGTGTTTGTTATTCTCAAACTATTATCCAAATTTGGTTTCGTAAATTTAATTCAAGTACGAGAAATCTGAGAAATTGTTGAGCTTAGAAAATTTATTTAGGATTAAACGACGGGTTATTACATGACAGCATGCTCAATCGACACATGTGCATCGGATACAATTAGAGGTTCGGCGTGCTACCATAAGCGCTCCTGACTCTGGTAAGAAACCATAACCAAGACTCGAGATTCTCTATCGGCCCAATCCCAAAGGCCAATGGGAACACATGCTCATTTGCATCCTTCGTTACTGCAACGAATAAGATGCCATTGTTCTTCCCCTTAAGGTGAGTGCCATCGACGACTATCATAGGCCTCATGCACAGAGCAAACACAGCTCTACAAGCTCCAAGAGCTACAAATAAATATCTTAATCTACCGTCTGGACCGACATCGAGATCAGTAATCGTACCTTGATTCATCACTTTCAGCATATGTAGATACCCAGACAATAACTGAAATGATTCCTGATACTTGCCGTAAATCATCTCTAGAGCTTGATTCCTGCCTCTGAGCGCAACATCGTAACTGACATCCATGCCGAAACACCTCCTAAGCTCCTCCTTAATAGCCTTCGGCCTAATGATCTCATTTGCAGTGCGCATCTTATTTGCAAAAAAGGCACCTATCACCTTCGAGTAAACCTTTCTGGGAGCAATATTAGCTATGTCATCTATACATGTGTGTTGACCGCAAAACTCGGATACAGCCCACATACCCCCATGACAATATGCATGCAACAGGAACGAGTAGTCTGAAGACAATTTACATACCCAGTGCAGTCGATATGTGTCTGATCTAATGACTCGGTACTCTACTCGTCTCTCCAAGTTCCACAATCCAACAGCAATACTCAAGTCTTCCTTGTCATTGTAGATCGACCCCTCAACTAATTCTTCAAGTGTTGGGTTTTCTTCGATGAGCACGTCAGATGTCAATGTCAGAGCATTAGGAGGGATCATTGGAACAATCCAATTTCTTAAACAACCTTCTGTATTAGGGTTGTATTCGACATCACCATCGACATCCGGATACATCATCTCAAGGACTCTTCTCATACCTCCTGCCTCGTGCATCCATGCTGCGAATTCGGCGAATGTAGCACTGTTCATAGCAGCGTGTTGTTCTTCTTCGGAATCTGAGGAAGAATGCTCGAAAATCCCTTCAGAAGCAACATAATCATCATCATTATCATCATCATCATCATCTTCGCCATCTTCATCTGGACATGTGTTTAGATCAGGAATTCCAGTTGGATCGTGAAACCATTCAGAAGATGCCGCAACCCTTCTGATGTCGTCGAGATCATTCATCCACTCAGTATTGCGCGATATCCTACCTATATCATAAGATGACAGTACCAAATCAACATACACTGTCGGAGACGGGTGGTTCCTACACAGAACTTGGAGTTCTTGATCGGTGGTCATTCAAAATTTGATAAGCCGACCATTTCTCGATCTCGACAGATAGGAGATCTCATATTGTGTGCCAAGTGAACTCCAAATGTATTCAATGCAGCCTCTCAAATATGATATTGTGATGTTATTCATCGGTAAGGGTGAAATCCTCTCCTCACCATCCGTGTAAGTACACCCGACCCAAGATCCCCCAGTTTTCATATTCACGTACATGTATTCCTCCATCTACATGAAAATGTATAACAACTTAGCAACTACATATATTAAAAGACTTGTAAAAACCCTAAAACGCGTATTTTCAACCGGTGGTGGCTTTTTACCACCGGTGGTGGCTAATTTTCAACCGGTTGTCGTTGATTTAGGTTTGAAACATGCTTTTATACCTGAATCACTGACAACTGGCCACAGGATGCCAAAAAAAGGCAACCACCGGTGGAAAGACGACCACCGGTGGTTGCGTTTGTGCGACCGGTTGTCCTATTTAATAAGTGGAAACATTGTTTCCACCTATGTGGAATGACAACCGGTGGTTGAATCGAAATAAAAATCACCAACCAGTGGTTATCACACCACCGGTGGTTGTTCTTGTACCACCGGTTTAGGGTTTCTACCGAGCAAAATACAGTTTAATGAGTGAATACCTGATGTTTTGGCGAAAATATCTTCAAATGGTTGAGATCGAGCTTGAAACCAAAGTGTGTCTTGGTATATTTGAGAGATAAAATGAGTTGGTGGATAAATTATGAGTCAATAATGAATAAATCATCAATCCATATCTACCAAAATTTGTTGCTTTTAATAAAATGTTTAAGAGAATCTTACACTTTATGTTGATTCCAATAAACTGTGTAAGAGAATCTTATATTTTTTATTAAAAGTGGGTAATTTCTACATGTACATTGAGGTTTTGGTTAGTTTGTACATACATATTTTGCAAAATGGGTAGTTTTACCTATTATCACATAATAATAATAATAAGTCTGATAGAATCATCTAATTCCTAACTAAAACAAATAAAGGAAACCTAAGTACATAAAGATGCTTAGCATTTTAAGTAAATAAAGCTAGAAGAGCAGCCTGCTCTCTTTTCTCCCAAGACCCTACTCTCCTCCCTAAGCCTTCAATCCCTCTTCCCAAAGCTCTATCAAAGAGAGTAAGGAGGCTGTAAAATAAGACAAGAGTAGGCATTAGCCGAGGGAGCTATAGCAATATGAAAATCTCTTAAAGAGGAATAAAACAAAAGATAAGAAAGAATTCAGGAAAGAGAATAAGACCTATTAGTGTAAGTAGAAGAACCAGAGGGAGGAAAAAGGATGGAAGTACTGATGCAGCTCACCTCCTTCTATATACTGCAAGAAAATCAGACTTCCCTCATAGATAATGACCTACACACATAAAACAAGAGAGAATTTCTATAAGCAAAACCAAAACAAAAGAGAGATTTCATACACAGGCCCTAACTTATGAAAGAGGAAATGAGAGTGTAGAAACAAGTGGAAGCTGCTACCTGACAGCTCCATCCGAAGTAAGGACAGAGGTGGAAGCTCCAAGGGTTGACCTGTCTTAAGGAAACATGTATCATGGAATCGATCAACACCTAGGATTTGATCCCAGACCTCAAACAATCCCATTCTCCTATAAATACCCATCCTTTTCTGCCTTAGTCAAACTTTACACTTCACAGACAAACCACAAACTCACACTCAAACATCTAGCACATTTAGGAAGAAGAAACCTGGAAGAAGCTCTACCACTTCAAGCTCACGTAGGAAACTCCCAAGACTCACACCTTCAAGAAGAACTCAAGAGGAGAAGTGATTCTAAGAGCCCACTAACCACTCTTCAGGTAAGAAAATAGAGACTGAATTCTCACCACTATGGTTATACTCTTAGGACTCAGTTATTAATGTGGATAGGTAGACTTGAACTTAAACTTTAAATCTTCAGTTCATAGCCTTAATTAAGTTCAAAGCATGACATACTCAACTAAGGACATAGCATGCAAGTTACTGTCTAGCTAACTTAGAAGACTTCAGAACTTAAGACTTCGCCTTGTTTCAGAGGTCAGAAGCATAGATCTATGGTCATGCTCAAATTCAGATCGTAGGCACATTTAGGCACACCTCAGACCCCAAAAATGTGAACCCATAACCGAACATTCAGATTTAGAAATGACATGACTTTAAGAAAATAAGATGCAGAAATTTAAACCAACTCACAAGTCATGAAAATTTCAAGAATAAGATTCAGGCCTGCCTAAACTCACATTAAACCCAAAATTCCAAACCCCAACTCTGCCTATTAATTAAAACAAACTATAACATGGAAACTTCATCTAACTAAAGAAGGAGAAACGGACAAGAGACTTAGCCGAGGCTAATAAGCCCTCTCTAGGTCTGCAACAGATCACCTCGCCCCATTGCTCCAGGGCAGCGAGCTGTCCTAGCAAACGAGCTCCAGCCGTGAGCCCCAACAGCTCGAAAATGGGCTGTCCAGCCCCAGATTCCACCCAAATCAATTCTGAATCACAAGTAGAAGTGAAATGAAATCACTGAAGGAAGAAAATAATCAAGAGAACATTAAAACATGCAGATTACCAAAAAAAAATTAGGAATAGAAATTTACAAATCTACATCCAAACAGAAAGCACATAAGTAATTAAACAAAACACTTAGTTTAACTTTTGGATTGTCTCGGTGAGGAAAGGACCAGCAGAACACCTCACACCAGCCGATTCACGGCTGACCCGTCGACTAGAACCCCACCAGAATTTTAAATTTAGCCACCCCATCCCGAACATCTCCTCTCCTAAAAAAAAACAAATAAGAAAAAAAAATCACTAACTAATGGAATAGGTAAAGTAAAAGAAACCAAAACTCAACCAAGAGTAAGCGGTGAGTGGCTGACTGAAAAAAAAAAGGGAAGAGGAGGAGAGAATATTTTAGCTGAGGCAAAGGGCCGCCGAGGAAGGTGAGGCGTGAAACGGTGGTGTGGCGCGTACGACGACAAGGGATGCCAAGCGACGTTTGTCGTCTCCCTTCGTACGACGCCGTGAAAGAGGGAGGAAAGGTTGCGACCCTGCAAAGCCCCGAGAGAAAACGAGATCACCGGAGAAGGGCGAGGGAGGAAGGAGACGCGACGTCGTGTCGCTAAGAAGAAAATGAGGCGAGGTGGAGTCTGGGAAAGGAATTGAACTAGGGCTTAATTGGTTTAGAATACTCTTGAATCGGGCCCGGTTCAAGGGCCGGGTTCATGGACCTAAAATAATTACAACACATGGGCCTAGTTTCAAATTCCTAGTGGGCGAAAATGGGTCTAGCTAATGGGCCGAATCATAAATCTAAGTGGGCTGATAATGGATTTACAGATTTTAAATCTCTTTAAGGGCTGAAATGGTAAGAGTGTGCTAAGTTAAATGAACTGATGGGCTTAATAATTTAAAAGGAATGGACTAGATAAATTGCTAATGGGCTAGAAGCTAATTAATTAGTCTTAAGTGGGTTAATTAGTAACCTAAATGAATTAAGATTTAATTTAAATTGGGCTAAATTCAAGAATTAATTCTAAAGCTAAATTAGAAGAACTCAGTTTATTAATTAGAATTTAATCAACTAAATTTGAATTTAATTGATTATTAGAATTTGCTTGACTAATTAGAATATAATCATGAGAGATGATTAAATTGTAGATCATACTTAGGGTATGATGATAGAGAATTACTTAGCCTATTATAAACTATCTATCTTGATTCAAGTATCGAGATATTAAATTAGAAATTCCTTTACTAACTCTTACCCAATAATTAAGTACTCGAGTATAGTAAATTTTCGAATCGTAACATGATTTAGAAATCATTAAACGACACCTCTAGAAATATAACTCTTAGACTTGGATAGTAGTCGAGTTAAAGGACCCGAGAATAATTCTCAAAGGAGGTAAGGATAATATTTCCTTATACTTAGAAGTATTAGATATACTTGATAAATGTATCTCACTCGAGATTTATTTAAAGGTTTCGACGAAAGGTCGGATCCGCGCTTCGAGAACGAAACCATCGTCAGTCATGAAGACTATTCAAGTAGGCTTTTCTCACTCTATAAAAATATGTGTGCATGTCTTCAAAATGAAACGAGATATTTTCAAAGCACTGTCTTACCATAAATGTTTTCAATTTACGTATGATGCCTATATGTTTTATTTATAATCGAATTCGGGTCCCAGTAGATTAGTTATACTACTCGGATTAGTGTACACAGGACCGTGAGTCATCTAGATGTTGATCGATCGAGTGTCTGTGTGAAGTGGCCACTTTCCCGGCACAAAGAAGCTTCAGATATGGTTGATCACAAGAAACTAGGACTGCAGTCATCTAGAACTTTCTCAAAGAAATGTTTTGTGAACATAGGTGCTTTAGAGACAAAATCTCTATGTATCACTTAGAATGGCTTGACAGTTATATATGTATGTGTGCGATTCCGGCACGTGTCTACTGAGTACAAATTGTACTCAGCCCTGCATGTATTTCTAAACGTGCAGGATAAGAAACGAAGAAGGTGGGGTGCTACGTTGAGCTTTTTGTCGATCTCCTAGTAGCTGACTCTTGGGGGTTCTACGTGTCTTCATACACATAGGATTTCGTCTATGTGAATCCCACATTTTCGTTGCTAGACCGTTATGTAATAGACTGAGTTCAAACTCTCTAATTTAGTTATGTTATGAGCTTATGACTCTGAACATATCTATTTCCGAATTCACGAGATGAATTCTTGACTTATGTTATGGAAAGAACACTCATTTGCGTTATTCATTACCATACTCGTCGTTTATTCCTTTCATTAGTCACGTTTCCCGACTTTACTAGACTTAGTAGAAAGCGGGCGTGACAAAACTATATCAATATAAAAATTATAGAAATAGAACAAATGCTTATAGTTTTGCTCTATTAGGATTTGAAATATTGAGTCAATTCAATTAAGTTAGTATTTCTAAATATTATATTTTTTTAGATTTGATTAGCCATGTTGGTTTATAACAATTAACTATATCTATATAATAATAATAAATACACATATTTTTAACTTCATTTCTTATTTCATGATTCTAGCTAACATCGTCTCTGTTTAACATTATGTTGGGAACCCTCACAATATTTTGTTTTGATGATGTTCTTTCGAAACAAACACTTAGATTTATTTTAAGTCTTGCTTGTTAGACCAAGCTTGCTCAGATTGTAACAGAGAGATCACTTAATTAATAAGTAAACCTAGTAGGGAGCAAGCATGTCTTTATTTTAGTGTTGGTATGTTGTAAAGAAAATACTAAGTTATAAAGTTTTACCGATAGAAAACCAACCTCTTAGAACATGTTAGCTGATGACTAAAATGTAAAAGACCAAAATACGTTAAGTATTTTGTCCTATAGGAAGTCATCTGATATTTGGAAGCAAACCAGCAAACCTGTTGGTCCCGAAAGAGCTAGATTGGTGTAAGGGGGGGGGGGGGGGAAGACACCAATTCAAAACTTTTTAGGTTTTCTTGTTCAATACTTAAGTATAAGGCTTTAGCACTCTTAAAAACTTAAGATAGCTTGAAGTAGTAAGATAAATCTTCTTATTAGGAAGATTAAGTCTCACTCAAATAATACCTTATATGTGAGTAACAATAATCAAGAGACACAAACACAGATTTAAACTTGATTAAAGTTGTGTGCGGGATAACGTGGTTCGGGATAAACTTCCCTACGTCCACGACTCGATCAAAACTAGATCGAAATCAACTAAAGCCTCCTTTCTTTTTACTCGTTGAGAACGAGCCACAAGCTTTATCAAAACTAGATAAATACTTGTGATTACACTTCTTCTTCCTGAGATTGAAAACTACAATCTAGGAATATAACTGGATCAAAACTAGATCCTAACTTTGGGTTTTGATACAAACAAATATCCAGAAAGTAAATCTTCAAAAAGATAAACACAACTGAGAATTCTTGAAGGTTGGATGTGTTTAGATCGTTGAGAGCTTGAAGATTTTGAGCAGAGTGATAGCAGATTAATCGCTTGAATTCTCGTACTTCTTTCTGGAGATGAAGGTGGTATTTATAGCCTCAATGAAGAAACTATCCGTTGGAGAGGAAGAAGTCCTTCTTCATTGCATTAATGACTGAATTAAATGCATGGCAGTGTTGTTGAAGCACGTGCTGTCAAAATGAGAGTGGTTGCCACCTTTCATGAGATTTCCCAATGTATTGCCATACTGGGAATGATTCACCGTACTGCAATTTTGATATTCTTTGTACTTCATTCCTTAAAGCATGCTGTTGATGTGACAATACAAGGAGTGGTTGACTTGTGACAAATTTAGGTATGTCGGCAGTCCACCGTAGTTATTGTGAGGAGCAGCTTGAATTTGATGTCATAGCAGCTCGCTGACTTTTGTGTTGAAGCTTCATCTCATTCTTCTTTAACTTGAAGCAACCAGATCGTTTATAGAATCAAACGATCTTCCATATAAATGTTGAGATGATAAGATCCTTTATGGAAATAAACGATCTGTTGATTGATATACTAGTTGGTTGTACTTCTTTTGAGCGCGCTTCTTCATCCTCTTGTAATGTCTTGAGAACGATCTTGTTGTGAAATAAAGCAGCGGGTGATGAGCAGCGGGCTTCAACTCCTTTTTGGAACGAGCTGCTTAGTCTTTAGAACGAGCTCCTATCAAGTAGTTTATTCTAGTAAATCAGATCGTTATAGGTGTTTTGAAACTTCAAAACATCTTTTACATTTGTGATCTGATAAAACATAATCTAGAAATGAAACCAAGGCAAGTGAGTTGGAATGACAGCTCGCTGCAATCACGAGAAGCAGATCGTTAATTGGTTGGAAAATGATCTGCTCTCTTGTTAACGAGCTGTCTTACAAGAGGGAATAAACACTTGCAATAATAACTATCATTGTGTCCAGGATATCTATTACAAGAATAAGACAGATCGTTATTTACCTTTAACAAAACGATCTGCTTCTTTTACACAAGATAATCCTTAATAGATGACAATGATTATTTGGTTTCAACATTAAACATGTAGTTTCGAGGAACATCATCAAAACAAATAAATTTATGGGGTTCCCAACAATTTCCCCCTTTTTGATGATGTCGAAACCTATATTTGGATTATCTTTTAATTTAGGATATAATCAATGAAGAAAGTTAAAGAGCATAATACTAAAGTGATAAGCATAAAACATTGCCTGGACAAAGAGATATTGTCATCAGGTTGTTTTTCAAAAATAGACATACTTCATTGATCAAGCAAGATTACAATTTACATAATTAGTGCAGATCGCTGCAAAAATCAAAAAAAAAAATTCAGTATTGAGATCGTCTTCTTTGTTGTTCAGCTAGCTGCTGCCTTCTCCTTTCAACCATTTCTCGTTGCCTTAGTTCAGAAGGCACGCCAAAACTCGTGTAAATACCATTGAAAAATCTTCGGTAGTCCTTATTGTTAAAATCAATGGGGTAGCCCATTTGCTGTGCAGATCGATTTATGGCATTTAGCACTGCAGTGTGATCCACTTCTGTAGTTCCAGGGATTCTTGGATATAGCAATGTAGTTTTTCTTGGTGCAGTGAGGGGATGATTTTGCATTGCAGATTGCCTATAGAGATATTCCACAAAATTTTGATTTTTGTGTTGTGCGAGGAATTCTCCAAACAGCTCGTCTACTGACCCACCTTGAACATCCTGGTCCATCAAGTAATAATGTTGCATTATGAATTCCTTGACCAGTTTGTTCCATTGCGCAGCCTTCTTCGAGTGTAGCCAGGTAAGATTTTGGGGTTCAGTGAACTGGTATTTTTCAAAAAATTTGAACATTGGGTTTGTTGGCTCAATTTCTTCTTCTGAGGATTCAGCTTTTTCATCTTGTGCACCAGTCACCCTTTTTCTCTGTTTTTCTGCCCTCCATAGCTTTTTGAATTCTGGATCAGCTATCTGCTCCGCTGTGCACCCATCCAAAAACATTTCTTCGTTCTCATCTTCTTCTGTCATGATCTCCTTTCCTTTTCTCTTGGCAGCAGCCTTCTTTTCTTCTTCTTCTTTCTTGCGCTTTTCTTCATTCTCTTTTTGCAGCTGTTTCGCTTCAGCAATTTGTTTTGCAGTTAACTTTTTCTTTGTAGCAGCAGCTTGTTTCTTTTTGATTTGGGAAGCAGCGGGCTGAGTTTTCTTTTTCTCTTCCCCCTTTTCGACATCAGCAATGAAGTCTTTTGAGATAATAAGTCGAAGGGAGGAGAGCTCATCATTGAGTGCTTTAAACGATGCTTCAGATTCTTCTTTGTATTGTAGGAAAGCAGAAATATTTCCATTAATTTCATGGAATTGTTTACCAGAATTCTTGACGTGAGAGCCAAATTCAACAGCCAGCGCGCTGTGAGCCACTTTCATGTCAGTTATAGTCTTATTGATCAAGAAAATTTCGTTTCCAGAGGCAACATCTTCCTCCTTCAATGCCTCGGGCAGCTGGGCTTTAAGTACAGGCAGCGCGCTCTTAACCACATTTGGAATCGTGGTTTTCTCCATGTCAGCATATTGGCCCTCCACGTGCTTCTTCACTTCCTCCACCATCTTGTTACCAGCAGCATGCATCTTATCTTCAAAAGTTTTGGCTTCTTCTTGAAGCGCAGCAATCTTGCTGTCGGTGTCTTCCTTGTATTTGTCAAAAACTGCTCGGTCACTGTCCAAGTCTTTATGCAACTCTTCAGAGAGTTTAGAGTGAGCGAGCTAGACATTTTTGTCAGCAGTTTGCAAGGCGCGCTTAGCAGCGGAGAACACAAAATTTGCCAATGCAGCAGATCGATTATTTATCCTCTCATGAATGAGTGTGCTAAGTTGATCTGCTGTCATGTGTGCACTGAGATTTGAAGATAGTAATTCTTCCAACGTGTGCATTTGGAAACCATCTGGAGCGGTGTTGTGAGTATAGATCTCTTCTATGTTTTCAATGACAGCTTGTTCTGTGGTGTGAGCAACAGATGGTTCCAAAATCGATGTTGTTTCCTCCATTGGAGCAGATGGTTCTTGAATGTTGATGGGATCAGCGGGCTGAGATGAGGGTGAGGCTTTGAGTTTTTCTATCTCAGTAGTTTGTGCATCAAAATTAAAGATCTCGTCAAAATCGCCCGACTGCAAGTCCACGGCGAATGAATACAAGTCTTTTTCTTTCTCATAGTAAGGAGCAAGGTCGAGATGAAGGGAAGTAGCTTCTTCTTTCATTTTGGTCAGCACATAAGTGCGAAAGTACTATCTTGCATCTGGTACATCAAGAAACCCAAAATATGTTTGCAATTTGCCTTCCTCGGCTTTCAGCTCGCTGATTGAGAATAGCAGTAATATAGCTTCCAGAATGTAGAACTTGCAATCTCGTATTTCCAGATAATTTTGAAACCTTTGAACCATTTCAAAAGTGTTTGGAGTAAGGTTGATTCCAGGCATCAATTTTAGCACAGTCTCAGTTGCCTTCTCTTGTAATTGTTTGAAAAGTAGTTGATCACCCTTTAAACGTTCTACTATGTCATCAGCGGGCTGCTCGTGTATGTTGAGTTCAACATCAGCTTCATTCAATTCGGTAGCAGATGGTTCCTTTGACTTAACCGTAGTTGCGTCCAATTCCTCTTCCAAATTTCGAGCAGTCGGTCTGCTCTTTGTTTTCCTTTGTTTCTTTCCCTTTGCACCAGCAGCGGGCTTGGGGCTACCGGCTGCCTTTCTCTTGGCAGGTCGTTCCCTTTGTTCTTCTTGTGCTTGAGCAGCAGCAGCCTCTCCAATTGAGGGTTTCTTTGCTGGAATCACCCAATCAGGATTTGACTTACCCATCTTGATCAAGGCTTGCTTGATTTTCTCATGGGTGACCTTGAGGAAGATTTGAGATGATACTCCTAGGGACATTTCCATTTGATGGCGATTCCTTGGTAGAATCCAATCCTTAGAAAATTCGACGGATTTGTGCCACTTATCCCGTTGGAAGAAACCACCAATAATCGAACTGAGTTTGGTAGAAAGTCGAAGAGGTCGTTTGATATGTAGCTTGGTGCAGTTACCCTCACTATCTAGGCGAAGGTCGATCTGCTGTTCTTCATCAACAATCAGTTTTAACAGCGATCTGGCCCAATTGACTTTGAGGTTTAGGAATACTGCAGTCAATATTTTGAGCTTGCCAGCTGTTACGGAGTCAAAAGTTCCTTGGTGTCCAAGAAACACCTTTTGTACAAAATCTAGCAGAAGACGATAACTAGGAAGCATTAGTGAACGGTTAAATGCTTTTCCCGTCCATTGTAATGGTTGAGCCAAGATGACGTTGAGAACTCTTTGGATTTGAGCATCCATGACATCATCGATAACCATGTCGCCCTCATCAACCAATTGATATGACTGGATAATCATCTCAATAACAGCCACCCGAATAGTGTCATCCTTTGCTTTGCTAATGGGGATTTTGACGGTGTATTCCTCATTATCATCAACCGTCCACGAGCAGAAAAACAATGCGATTTGTCTCGGGAGGTAATAGTCTGGTTCGGTGGTGATTATTTTGTGAAACACTAAGGAAGAAAAATCAAGACATTAAAAGTGTAATTTTGGTAGCAATTGAGCACAAATGTATACAGACAAGCAGTGAAATTTCCATTTAATAACAAAAATATGATCATATTAACGCAATCTTAAGTCAATAAACCTAGGATACATAGCAGAATACCAAAGGTTAAAGTATGAAGATTGACCAAAAGTAAACACACAACATGTTCAATCAGGTATGTAGAATTTTTCTCCTAGTACAAATTTAAGTGATGTTTAAACCTGAGCAGGCCCTGATTCTATTAAATAGCATATCTAGGTTTTGAAACCCATGATGCGTGAGTACGGCGCGGGGCTCAGGGTAAAGCTTTGCTTCTATGGCGTGTAATATATCAGACATATTAATAATGGGTGTGGGGGAAGATGAAGAGCTAGCTTCAGAAGCAGATATTTTGAACAAGATTTGAGTGAAAACGAAGAACTATAGAGTTGCAGAAATTTGAATTTGAGAGCTTGAGTGTAACAATGGCGGTTTGGGTATTTGTGAGAGGGAAAATTTAAGTGTGAAGAAGGACAGTCAAACGTTTCCCTATATATAAACAAATAATAAACGGACCCGATTGAAGCATATAAACGTAATATCAAATAACGGTTGAGATTACTCCCTTGTTTAATTATTTGCCGCCCAAAAATGAGTGAATTTTATACGCCATTGAATTCTTGTATGTGTATGTCACATCATTGTCTCGATACACGAATCAAGGACTGCAACATTAAATGTCTGGTGCTTCAATCGTCACTTTTTCTGACGTGCAGGCGCTTGAAATATCTAGAAAATCAATTATATTTATTAGCAATCATTAGATTTAAATAATTCAATAGTCGGAGAAATAAATGAGTTGGATTCCCCCTTGGCTGTTGATTCCCCTTTGATTAATGCACTAGCAGATCGTTGTCGGACTATAACGATCTGCTCTTTCTTATTTTTATTTTTTATTTTTTTTTGGCAGCTGGCTGCTGATTTTCATAGTAGCTTGCTGTTATGGGGAGCAGATCGTTGTTTGCTGCTTAACGATCTGTTAGCAGCAGATCATTTTAATCCAGTGAACGATCTGCTATCCTCTTTCATATTGCAGCTCGCTGCTTGTTGTATTTGTTCATATAACAGATCGTTTTAGAGCAGATCGTTTTCTTCTTTGATCGATCTGTTGTGTACAATCAATTTGAGCAGCTAGCTGTTAATACACAAAATTAAGCAGTTTGATTTGAAGTTAAGCACTGTTTTAGCGACGCATTATAACTTAGTAACTGAGGAGCTAGATTTAGAGGTGTGATAACAGATTGCTTTTTACCACCAGCTAGCTGTTATCAACACTTGTACCAATTTCAAGGTTTATTAAACCTAATTTTCCACATAGCATTTTGAATCTGTCTTCAGGTAATGCTTTTGTGAGAACATCAGCTCGCTACACATCCGTGTGAATTTTCTCTATCTTGATGTTCTTCTTTTCAACATGGTCACGTATAAAGTGATGACGAACATCAACATGTTTGCAGCGAGTGTGAAGGACAGGATTTTGCGTGATGGCAATTGCGCTCGAGCTATCACAAAATATTGGCACGCTATCCATGTATACTTCATAATCTTTTAGTTGTTGTTTGATCCACAAAATTTTTGCTGTGCAACTCCCTGCAGCCATGTACTCTGCTTCTGTTGTTGAGGTTGCAACCGAAGTTTGCTTTTTAGAGAACCACGAGATGAGCTTGTTTCCAAGAAACTGACAAGTCCCAGATGTGGATTTTCTATCAAGCTTGCAACCTGCATAATCAGAGTCAGAGTAACCAGTTAATTCAAAATTGTCATCACAAGGATACCATAAACCTATCTCAATGGTCCCTTTGAGATAACGTAAAATTCGTTTGGCTGCTTCTAAGTGGGATTCCATTGGACTTGCTTGATACCTAGCACAAACACCGACTGCAAAAGTAATATCAGGTCGACTAGCAGTTAGATATAAAAGTGAGCCAATAATACCACGATACAATTTTACATCTATTGCCTTCCCGAGCACATCAGGGCCAATCTGCCCATTGGTTTGCATAGGTATTTTTCTTGGTTT
Organism: Leonotis leonurus; assembly: GCA_026898415.1. Taxonomy (NCBI): domain Eukaryota; kingdom Viridiplantae; phylum Streptophyta; class Magnoliopsida; order Lamiales; family Lamiaceae; genus Leonotis; species Leonotis leonurus. The sequence goes on along the minus strand of JAPKLX010000465.1, from coordinate 100,908 downwards.
GCAATCTTTAACTCCAAACTTTGTGATGAGATCGTTGATGTATTTGGATTGATTAATTAGGATCCCATCAGCCGATTGCTTGACTTGTAAGCCTAGGAAGAAGTTCATTTCTCCCATCATGGACATCTTGTACTTGTCTTGCATTAGCTTACTAAATTTGTTACAAAGGAATTCAGATTTGGATCCATAAATGATATCATCAACATAAATTTGAACTAAAAGGATATAGTCTTGAACTTTGATGGTGAATAACGTCTTATCAACTGATCCTCGTTTGAATCCCGATTGAAGTAAGAATGTAGACAGTGTCTCATACCAAGCTCGAGGAGCTTGTTTTAGTCCATACGCTGCTTTGGCTAATCTGTACACCTTGCTCTCATCTTCAACTTCAAAACCAGGTGGTTGTTCCAAATAAACTTCTTCTTCTAGAATTCCATTCAAAAATGCACTCTTTACATCCATCTGGAATACTTTGAAGCGTTGGTAAGCTGCATAAGCAAGAAACAATCTGATGGCTTCTAGTCTTGCAACAGGTGCAAATGTCTCATCATAGTCTATCCCTTCTTGTTGGCAATAACCTTTTGCGACTAGCCTTGCCTTGTTTCTTACTACTTCACCTGTCTCATCTCTTTTATTCTTGAAAATCCATTTGACTCCAATAACTCCTTGATGATGAGGTCGATCTACTAAGTACCACACATCATTTCTCTTGAACTCATTCAATTCTTCTTGCATGGCATTGATCCAATCTACACTTTGCAAGGCTTCTACGATGTCTTTAGGTTCGGTGTGAGCAAGATAGCAGCTTAGTAACGCGCTTTCTCCATGCATGCGTCTTGTTTTGACTCTATCCGTTGGGTTCCCAACAATGAGATTGGATGGATGGCTATCTACCCATTTTCTTCTTCTTTTCATTTCTTCTTCAGAGATTTCGATCTCTATCTCTTCGGGTGGATTCTCAAATTCAGGGTGATCTATGGTAGGTGCATCAATGAGATCGTTAGTATTTAAATCAATGCATGATACTTCATTTACCAATTTTTGAACAAATGGGTGTTGAGTTGAGGGAGGGGAAGATGAAGTATTTTGTTCATCAACAGTTGGTTGAGAATGTTCATGAGAAGTTCCCCCTTCATTTGTTCCCCCTAGATGAGTGAGTTGTCCATCTGTTCCTCCTTGCTGTGAGTTTTCTCCAGCAGGTTGATTATTGGTTTCTTCATCTTTATCTTTTCGTGGACTCCATAGTAGAATGCCATCGATTAGACAATCTGTGGAATTTCTCAAGGTTGAGCGAGAGTTATCATCCTTTGAATAACCGCTATCTGTTCCTGAGACTTCAAAATTGGTTTCATCAAAAACAACATGTGGTGTTACTTCCACAACAAGGGTTCTTTTATTAAAAACCCTATAAGCTTTACTGATCTCAAAATATCCTAAAAATATTCCTTGATCACTTTTGCTGTCAAAGGTTTTTAATTGAGTTTTTCCATTGTTGTGAATGTAACATTTACAACCAAATGATTTAAAATAAGAGATTCGAGGCTTCCTGTTGTTCCATAGTTCGTATGGAGTTTTCCCATGACGTTTTGTCACAACAGATCGATTTTGAGTATAGCAGGCGGTGTTGACTGCTTCTGCCCAGAACTTCTTTGGGAGATTGATTTCATTCAGCATGGTTCGAGCGGCCTCCTTGAGCGATCTGTTGCGCCTCTCCACAATCCCATTTTGTTGAGGTGTTCGAGCTGCTGAAGTTTGATGATGAATTCCCATCTTTGAACAGTACTCTTCGATCATATGATTGATAAATTCGGTTCCACGATCAGATCGAATGGTGATGATGGATGACTCCTTTTGATTTGAAAGTTTGTTGAGGAGATCGGGTAGTTTCTCTAGTGTTTCCCTTTTCTTGAACATAAAAATAACCCAAGTAAATCTAGAGAAATCATCAATAACAACAAGAGTATACTTTCCACCGTTAACACTTAATGGAGATACAGGTCCAAAAAGGTCTAGATGTAGGAGCTCTAGAATTCTTGAAGTGGAGTGGGTTGCCTTTGTAGAGAATGAAGCTCTTGTTTGTTTTCCCGCTTGGCAAGCATCACATTTATGGTCTTTGTCGAATACTTGATTGGGTAGACCTTCAACCAAATTGTCCTTCACCAGCTTGTTGATTGTCTTGAAGTTCAAATGGCTCAATCGTTTGTGCCAAAGCCAGCTGGTTTCTGAATTTGATTTTGTCACTAGACAGGTTTCACTTTGATTGTTCCATTGTACAATATACAACCTGTCCTGCAAAATCCCAGTAAGAAGAATTTCTTCTCCTTCTATGTTTTTGACAAGACACTTGTTAGTTGTAAATTCTACTCTCTTGTTATTAGCACAAAATTGGCTAATTGAGAATAGATTATGATTTAGTCCTTCAACATACGATACATTTAAAATAGTAGTGTTACCAACTTGAAGGTCACCATAATCCTTTGTGTATCCTTTTGAGTTTCCTCCAAAAGTAACAATTGGTCCAGTGCACTCCTTGTAGTTGATTAACAATTCTTTGTTGTATGTCATATGTTTGGAGCATCCACTATCAAGTATCCAATCTGCGCCCCGAGCTGTGCGTGTCCTTCTCATCGATCTCCTATCCTGCAATGAAAGTTCATTTAGCTACCCCACTGAATGAGGGTGCTTTGGTAGTAGACAATGTTCCTTTTGGAACCCAAATTTGTCTAATTATTGTGACATTCTGTGACGGTCTGACTTGTTTCCCACTAAAGTCAATATACACAACTTTCTTCTTGACAGGTTGTTGATTTGACACAGCTTGTTTTCTAGGGGCAGGTTGTTTGTAAGGGGCAGATCGTTGCCTCCGGTTGAATGACTGGGGAGCTCGCTGATGGTTGTCCTTTTGTGCAGGTTGATTGATCCCTTGAGCAGGTGGTTTTCTTTGTTGAAAACCAATTCCTTGTGTGGTGAACCTTTGTTGTTGCTGTCCTTGATCCTTGATCAAAATTGCTTGCGGCTGTTTTGCATTGTTGTTGAGATTTACTATCTTGTCTTTCCCTTTTTCCTTGACAAAGTTTCCTTTAGGTGGACCTTTGTCAACTCCATTAAATCCAATACCTCCACGATCTGATGATCTCTTTTACATGTCGTTAATAAGATGGACTCTATCTGACTTTTTGTGAATGTAATAATTCAGCATTGCATTCAAATTTTCCATCTTATTGTTGGCTGAGGATTCTCTTCCCATTAGGTCAGATATTTTGGCAGTGAGAGCGTAGACTTCTTCACTTTTGTTCTTGATTTGCAGGAGCATTGCCTTTTCTCTATCGTTAAATGAAGCACTTACTTTCTTCATTTCTTGAATAGTGTTAGCCATTCTTCCATTTTCCTTTATGGCATGTTTGAACATCTTGTTCAATCTTGCATGATCTTCCATGAGTTTGTTAAAATCTTCGATGGACAGATCGTCTTCACCTTCTTCATCTATCTCTTCTTCGTCACCAGAATCATATAAAGGTGAGTTAGAAATAGGAGAAGAACAAATATTTTCTACCTCATTGTTGTCGAGTCCGTTGTCATGACCCATTAGACATACATCCCATTCTTCATCCTCTTCGGCGACGAAGGCTTCATCGTTTTCGGATGAGCTATCGGTTAATGTGCTTGGATCAGCTTGTTCTTCAGCAAGCATGGCTTTGCGTTGTTCTCTAAGCTTCTTGTCTCTCTTGCTTCTAAGCTCTTCTCTTTCTACCTTGGAGATATCGGGGCAGTCCGTTTTGAAATGTCCTTTCCTACCACATTTAAAGCAGGAAAATTCAGATAGGTCAGCCTTAACATATGAGGTGGATTTTACCTCGTTCCTTTTCTCAGGTCGATCTCCAGATCGATCTCTTCCTTTGAAATTTCTGTTGTTATCTTTGTAGAGGCGTTTATATCTGTTTGCCCTAAGCTCCATCTTTTGGAATCTTTGAGCCATGAGTGAGTATTCCTCAAAGTAATTTTTGGTGGGGTAGTTTTCATCATCTGAACTAGATGAGTCTTTTACTACCACGGTTGGTGGGGATTTCTTTTCAACCTCCTTTTCCTTCAACTTAGCCTTGAAGGCAGTTTCTTTTTCTTTCATTCCTGCAGCAGAAGTTTTACTAAAGGAAGAATTAGAATGGCCATGAATACGATTGATTTCGTACTCATTGCCCGTTAGTAAATTAAAAAGAGAATCTGTGGTAAGAGAATTAAACTCTGGCATCATGGGATGCATGGCTGAGTAGATTTTCCATGTAGCTGGTAGAGCACGAATGACCTTCAAGTTTTTCTCTCTTTGAGAATACTTGTTTTTGTCAATGATGGCTATTTCAATCAATACTTCAGTGAACCGGTTCTTCATTTGAGCTATTGTCTCTCCAGACTTCATTTTGAATTCTTCAAATTTGTTACAAGCGATAGACAGCTTGTTTTCTTGGATGATGTCTGATCCACGGCTAATCTCTTTGAGTACATCCCACATCTCCTTTGCAGTTTGAAGATGTCTGATTTTGGCCAAGTACACGCCTCTTACTGTACTTGAAATTAGACCTTTGACGAAGTCATCGAGTCCAGCTTCTTTTCTTTCTTCAACAGTGTATTCGTCAATAGTCTTCTCCTTTTCAACTATGACCAGTGAAGGAGTTGGACCAGTTCCATCTTTTATCTCAGCACTTCCCTTGTTCATAATCTTGATGGGTCCATCAGTAATGACCTTCCACATTTTGATATGTTGTGCTCGTAAACACATCTCAATTCTGAAACTCCAGTCTTCATATCCAGCAATGGAAAAATCCTCACAAGCACGTATCATCTGTCCTTCCATAACTTCAAGGTAGATGATTAAATAAATGCAAGTGCAATATGCTGTGAAAACGTTTTCAAGATCTATCCAAGATGACCACACAGAGATACTCTCTTGTGAAATAGAAACAATGGTCAAAATGAACCACTGCTCTGATACCACTTGTTGGTCCCGAAAGAGCTAGATTGGTGTAAGGGGGGGGGGGGAATACACCAATTTAAAACTTTTTAGGTTTTCTTGTTCAATACTTAAGTATAAGGCTTTAGCACTCTTAATAACTTAAGATAGCTTGAAGTAGTAAGATAAATCTTCTTATTAGGAAGATTAAGTCTCACTCAAATAATACCTTATATGTGAGTAACAATAATCAAGAGACACAAACACAGATTTAAACTTGATTAAAGTTGTGTGCGGAATTTGGTGGTTAATGTTCTTTTTAAGATGAAAACGTTTTCTTTCTTGAAGTTGTTAACAACCCAGATTTATATGTATGAGTATGAGGAAGATGATGGAGAAGTAAAACAGAAAGTAAAGAACACAAGAGTTAACGTGGTTCGGGATAAACTTCCCTACGTCCACGACTCGATCAAAACTAGATCGAAATCAACTAAAGCCTCCTTTCTTTTTACTCGTTGAGAACGAGCCTCAAGCTTTATCAAAACTAGATAAATACTTGTGATTACACTTCTTCTTCCTGAGATTGAAAACTACAATCTAGGAATATAACTGGATCAAAACTAGATCCTAACTTTGGGTTTTGATACAAACAAATATCCAGAAAGTAAATCTTCAAAAAGATAAACACAACTGAGAATTCTTGAAGGTTGGATGTGTTTAGATCGTTGAGAGATTGAAGATTTTGAGCAGAGTGATAGCAGATTAATCGCTTGAATTCTCGTACTTCTTTCTGGAGATGAAGGTGGTATTTATAGCCTCAATGAAGAAACTATCCGTTGGAGAGGAAGAAGTCCTTCTTCATTGCTTTAATGACTGCATTAAATGCATGGCAATGTTGTTGAAGCACGCGCTGTCAAAATGAGAGTGGTTGCCACCTTTCATGAGATTTCCCAATGTATTGCCATACTGGGAATGATTCACCGTACTGCAATTTTGATATTCTTTGTACTTCATTCCTTAAAGCATGTTGTTGATGTGACAATACAAGGAGTGGTTGACTTGTGACAAATTTAGGTATGTCGGCAGTCCACCGTAGTTATTGTGAGGAGCAGCTTGAATTTGATGTCATAGCAGCTCGCTGACTTTTGTGTTGAAGCTTCATCTCATTCTTCTTTAACTTGAAGCAACCAGATCGTTTATAGAATCAAACGATCTTCCATATAAATGTTGAGATGATAAGATCCTTTATGGAAATAAACGATCTGTTGATTGATATACTAGTTGGTTGTACTTCTTTTGAGCGCGCTGCTTCATCCTCTTGTAATGTCTTGAGAACGATCTTGTTGTGAAATAAAGCAGCGGGTGATGAGCAGTGGGCTTCAACTCCTTTTTGGAACGAGCTGCTTAGTCTTTAGAACGAGCTCCTATCAAGTAGTTTATTCTAGTAAATCAGATCGTTATAGGTGTTTTGAAACTTCAAAACATCTTTTACATTTGTGATCTGATAAAACATAATCAAGAAATGAAACCAAGGCAAGTGAGTTGGAATGACAGCTCGCTGCAATCACGAGAAGCAGATCGTTAATTGGTTGGAAAACGATCTGCTCTCTTGTTAACGAGCTGTCTTACAAGAGGGAATAAACACTTGCAATAATAACTATCATTGTGTCCAGGATATCTATTACAAGAATAAGACAGATCGTTATTTACCTTTAACAAAACGATCTGCTTCTTTTACACAAGATAATCCTTAATAGATGACAATGATTATTTGGTTTCAACATTAAACATGTAGTTTCGAGGAACATCATCAAAACAAATAAATTTATGGGGTTCCCAACAAAACCTAATGCAAGCAAACAACCTGATAAGGTCACTCAACCTGGACCTAACCTGCTCTACACACATATGTTCTTATCAACTTAAGGAGCAAACCTAGACCAGACCACCTCGCTGGAAGTGAACCTGACTTGACCAGTGTGGAGAGAAAACATGTCCCTTATAGATCACTCAATTAGAGATTATGTAATATTCGGATATACAATGAGTCAGTTGATGTTTTGCATAGTCCTCTGATATTCTCAAAGTCATCTGGGTATACAATGCATCACCCGATGAATGTAAAAGAGAATCTCACCTTATGCCACATCACCAGGCTTTTCAAAAGAGGAAGGAGAATCAATTAGAGATCAAAGATGGAAAGAGATCAATCAGCATATCTGTAATCATATCAACGAGATCTCGTTGATCTTTCTCTACATGGCAAGAGGATCAATTATGGATTCAAATCTATGATCGGCAATCAAGCATTCAATGCTCGTCAATCAACCCAAACAGTTAGAATTTTAATTTTAAGCCTATAAAAGTAACGAGCAAAATCTGGAGAATAAAAGAAGAACACGCGCGATCATACATGAGAGTTATTATCAAAGTTCTAAGTGTTGAAACTTTGTCGAGAAATCTACGCAACATAGAAGGATCCAACAACAAATATTTCTCATTCAGAATTGTTCAAAGTTGTTCGTGAACTTAGCCACACCCACCCTCGATTCAAGTCTGTCTTATCTAGAAGAAGAGTTGATATCTTAGCTAGCTTAGTAGTTTTCAAAGTGGATTAACGTGAATGTATTCTAGAAGATTTATCTGCAAGTTGTAAGGGAAACGACCCTTACTCGTACACAAGTTCTCGTCTAGTTTTAATTAGAACTTGTGGCTCGTTCTCAGCGAGTTTAAAGAAGAGCTTATCCTAGTAGTGGATATCCGATCTAGTTTGATTGGACCATGGACGTAGGGGGTTTCCCGAACCACGTAAAAATAATTGTGTTCTTTACTTTACGCATTTTATCATTCAGTTGTTTTATTCACTAACCATTCGCTTACACACAAACTTGCATTGTTTTAATCAACTCTTAATATATTTGACTAAGTGTTTAAAAAGGTTTCCATATAAAAGTAACTAATTAAATCCACCATCTTCCGCACACTACACAGTTTAAGATAACAAGATCACTCTTGTCCTCTGATCTGCGTAACTCACATGAGAGAATTTATTTGGACAGATTGAGTAAACCTGTTGAGTGAACCTGATCTGTCATCTCAAGCAATCTCCCAACGAGAAAGCTTAATCTCTCTACTCAATTAGTCAAGTAAACTGAAAAGTTGTGTCACGCCCCGATCCAGAGGGACGGCGCACGCGACAGAGCATGACTGGTGGAAAAGAAAAGAAGCGGGGAAGAATGGGGGGACATGAAACATAATCATGGTGAAGGAATTGTCCTTGAAAAATGGACACTAACTCGTTTATAATTAGGACTAATCTGAATGGGGGAAGAGAAACAAATAAACCCACCAGCAGATATAGTCAACAATGATGTCATGGTCAACGAATAATTAAATGCAAAGAGATGCAATGCAAGACGGGATTCGAGATTATAGCTCGTAACATGGGAGCAGTAATCCTGAATCCCAAGCGGCCAAATCATTCCAATAGGAATCATCCATAAAAGGCGGAGGTTAGTGAGCCTAGCTCGCCAAAAGGAGTCACTCACCCAACTCGCCAAGTGTGGTCGGTGCTACACAACAACATCACAAGGTGTCGAGGAGTATAGCATCCAAGTGGGCCCGACTACTTCTAAGCTCTCCTATGAACATGAATGCATGTAATAGACAATAGTAATTCTCATGCAGGAACAATGAATCATTTTATTGTCATGAAGCCATTAACATGAAGAATCAGATACTGAAAAAGAACATGAGCTTGGCAGCGGAATACATAACATGACAGTTTGTAACAAGCATTGCCTTAGCCTCGCACGACACCACCAACCGCTCAATCTGCAAAACAATTTGAAAACATTTTGCAGGGCTGAGTACTAATGTACCCCGTGGGTTATGCCATTTAAAATCCTTTTGTGAAATCATTTTCTGAAAAGGAATATCCATGTTTCCACAGTATCACATAGAAAGTTTGAAAATAGAAATTCATTCTATGTATACCAAAACCATTGAGATCTCATTTTTCTTGGCTCAATATTGGCATTAGATACCCTTCTATGAACATATGGGGATAATCCATAGAGGTCCATCATTTATGTCCTTCATCAGTAGAGAAGTTTTACCCAAACTGACTTCACTCGAGAATATATGGGGATAGCCCACATAAACCCACGTGTACACTAACCATGTGTCAATGAGCTAACATAGCACATGATCCGATCGTCATGCTTGATGGATCACTTATCCAATAAGGATCAAAACATTTTAACATGGACATCCATTTTGATTTTCATAAATATTAGAGCTTAATAACTCAAAAATACATTTGAAAACATATATACACCCACCTGTCAGCAAATACCAATACCGTGTGATAATCGTAAATCTGTCAAACGTCTTGTTCGCAATCGTAAGCACTTGACAATTATACGGAACAACTTTTGGTCTCAAATCTCAAAACTTAACGTGAATAAAGTGAAAACGAGGAAGCGGGGGTTTTCTAAGTCTTCTAAAGTTATTTTGGCAATATTCGGGTTTTCAAATCAACTTGGCCCAGAAGGAAAAATTACTCAGAACATTATTCCCTATAGGAATATGTACAAACATTTTTAAAATATGCAACTTTACCTCAAAGCTTACTCGAGAAGATTCGTAGTCTTTTTCAGATCTATGAAAATTGGACCGATAAAAATTAATGAAACCTCTTTCAGAAAATCCTATATTTTTTTCTCTACATGCACTATAAATTTTATCCAAAAAGGACTGGCCATGAATATTTTCCCTTTATAAAAATATGAAAATAATTGAATAAATCATGACATGCTGATCTTAACCGGGATGCAAATCTAAAATTCAAACCGGCAGAGTAACGAATCTTATGGTCAGAAACTCAAAACCTTAAGGGACCTTAGCCGAATTTTCTTCATTTTCAGGGACGTCTTCTATTTTGCTCTTTACTTACTTACAATGGGGACATTGTATTACTTAAGTGTGAGGATTTTATTACATTTTTATGTGCTCGTGTCTTGATCATGTGTTTGTGTCTTGATTGTGTTCACATTGTAGTGTCTTAATGTTATATTTAATCGTGTGATTGCCTATTATGTCGTATGCTACCCCGTACCTAATTAGATGTTTATTTTTCTTTCCTTTTTAATAATTGTCCAACTTTAATGTACCAAATGGAGTCATGCAAGAGGTGATTGGTTTAGCAAGAAGTTGTTATTGAATGGAATCGTGTCTCGGCAAAGTCTGAATTGAGTATATACGCGTGAGGCGTTGAAAATTGTTTATTATATAAAAATTCGAATGGTTGGAATTTATTTTGTATATAATAATAAAAGTCTGAATCTGATCACTCACGAATGAATATGTTAATTAATTTAAGTTGTGAGCAATTAAGCTTAAGTAATTATTGTATTAAAAATTTTAAACGTGGAAAATAATTTATGATAAAATTAGGTTACATCTGTAATTTGAGTGGGTGCCGACTAATTTAATATTTATCCTATAGTGGAGTCAATGAATATTAATATAAGAAATGAAAAGAAGAAAACAAAATTGAAGTTAACCACACAAAAAGATAAACAAGACAAAGCCTAAATTAATAATTATTCTTCTTCCAAATTATCACAAAGAAATATAAGCAATCCTCAGCAACGGCGTCAAAATTTGATCATACTATTTTTTACACCAAAAATAGGTATAATATAGAACAAGTTGAGTGTCATATCCACAAAGATTGCGAACTGAAAACTTGTGAGTAATTATCACGAAAGAATTATTATTATCTAGGCAACAATTAATTATATATGATATGATTTTGGTATTTTTCTACTGAGATAATCAAGGACAAATAAACAATTAGTAAACAAGATGCAAATAAGATAGAATTTAATAAGAGATAAGCGTACCCTAGGGATGTATGTATCCCTAACCAAATTCATGCAATCTATCTATTCAATCTTCCGACCAATGTTTAATCCTAATTCATATGAAGGATTACTAATGCAACCATAAAATTCTGTTGACATAAATTATAGTAGTGGGATAGCCTAAATACTAATACCCTTATGTTATTAGAAAAAGTAAACTAGTTACCAAAATTTCGATGAGAATAATCTTTCATGATTTATAGCGTTATGCTGAGATGCTTAGGTAAGGTCTGCATTATATTTTAGGAGATCGATTATACAATGCTTCCGTTGAGATAATATGTACATAACTAGCATGCATCGATAGTGATCAATTATCAACACATGAAAATTAAAGTCATGATACACAAATATGAATTGAAAAGTAAAGTAATATCGAAAAAATAATTAGTAATATAAATCTAGTTAGACATACAACTCTAAAATTAACTAAAAATAATAATAACAATGAAATTATTCCATAAAGCATTTAAAATCTAAAATAATAACAATGAAATTAGTGTGAAAATAAATAAATTTAAAATCTAAAATAATATAAGTGTTAGAATGTTGAAAATAATATTATCAACTGAAAACAATATAATCAACTGAAATCAAATCACAAACCAATAAAAAAATTATTCCATAAAACAGAAAGTGAAAACAAACTTGTTATAATGTTAAAGCATTAAACATACTTTAAATATATAAACATAAAATAGAAAGCGAAAACAAGTTTGTCATAATGTTCATAAAACATATTTACTTAGTATATAAACTCTGACATGAAGTTCACATTTGTTCTTAGGAGCTCTCAATTTTGAAATCAATGATGCCAAACAATCTAGGAAGAGAAATGATATCAGGATCATCAAGCAATTTGAACATCGTTAAGAGTGTTGGTGCCACCATGATTAAGAAGCAGAACTCCTATATTTTCTTCAGCATGCATGATCTCTGCCATTAGAGTAGCTTCGAGTTCATATGGTTACAGCAACGCCTTCTCTTGGTTCAAGACCATTTCAACTCATGGATTCGATCCGTACGAAAAAAACATTTGAGGCCTTGGAGATAAGTAGATGGTTTAGGGATCATAACGTGGAAGAGAAAGATCAGTACCAAGAAGAGCAATGGGAGATTGGCCAACCTTTGTTCTAATTTCGAACTATCTGAATCAGGGATCACAGATTCAGTTGAATGATGACACTTAAAGGAATCTCTGAAAACGTTACCTCCTTCAAAAACTTCGGAACTTGATGATCTTCAAGAAAACCTTCTTGTTTTCAAAATTAGCAACACTTGAGTCCGACAAGGTTTCAATTTTATATTTTGATAATATCCCACCTCAGTTTTCTTGCTCCGAATCTTAAGATGCATCAGAAATGGTTGAGAAGAACATGACATTTCCTTCGTGGCATACGGAAGGAAGTCGTGTGTTGTAGCTCTGATACCATCGTTATGCTACAAATTCCTCATACATCAAATCATACAGTGTAAATAAAATTCAAAAGAATTCATGCATTGTGGAGACGATGAAGAAGCATGATATTGAATATATTTGCTATTAAATTGAGAACCCATCGATACCCATCTATCACTCCTATTTATAACTATTCTCTAGCATTAACAAACTAATGCTATGTGGCATGTTATCATAGCTGGCTCGAACATATGCAATTAATCTATTTTAATTCCTCATAACAACCTTTAATATCCTGATATTAGAATTAAATTAAATTAAATTTGTAAATTGAATTCTTAATCTATTAAATCATAATATATGTTGCGTATTTAAAAATAATAATTTATCAATATTGTTCTTAAGTTTATATCTATGCAATTCATTTTTTGTAAAATAAGGATATTTTATTATAGGTATAGATTTAAATAGTAAAAATCATATTTCACTTTTATTATATTAGTAATCCTTTGAATTTCATGCTTTATTTTTCAAATTAAATCCTCAAATTCTGATTCGATTCAATGTTTGTCTGAACATGAAACTGTCGTTACTTCACTTTTCACACATTTCTAGCAAGCAACACATAGATTTCAAGAAATTGTCATGATGTACTGTGATATAGTAACACATTCTCAGATTTCAGGATTAACTTTCTGGATCCGATTAAAAAAACCAAAAAAAAGAGAAAAAAAAAAAAAGAACAAATGAAGCAGTATTAGCTGCAGAAGTTGGGTATGCAAGCTCCACCATCTGGGTTCTGCTGTTCCTTCCATATTCGGCCCGTTACTCGAAGCTTAAGCTCTTTCCTGTCTCCTCCAGAGAAAAAGAGTGCCATGTTTCTCTGTATGATCAGGCCATCATGGCTGTCTCTTACCTTCCGGTGGCTGTCTCTGATGCTCCGAGGGGTTCCCTCCCATATAAGCTTCCGCCCATTACCCCCAACCTCAAGACTGTAGCTGTAGTTACGTGCATCCATCTCGTCTCCCATGAACCGAAGAAAAGCCATGTACACAGGAGCCATGCCCAGTTGGAAAGCTTCAAAATGTAGGCAAAAGTACTGCCCGAAGCAATGAAAAACCTGCATAGGGGAATGAACAAGGCCTTCACCAGCATTTCCTATATCCATAGTCAAAGACTATATACACTTGAGACAAGTTCACTAGCATCCTTTGATTACAACTTTATAAGTAATTCATTTAAGCAGATAAGGCAAGAATTTTCCTAGGATTTTACAGGTGAAGGATGGAATTCAAATGGATTCCAAGTTCCATAGAGTTTAAAAACTTCACTATTATCTTTTGATTACAACTTTCTTAATAAGTGCCTGATATACGCTACGACAACTGTTATCTAAACATGTATCCCTAGGATATATCGATTATAATAACCGAGAAACCAAGATCAAAGAATTATTTAAAAGAAAAATATATTCTTGAGGAAGCAATCATTGTAGAGAATTACTCACAGTTAGCATCCACGTGGCATTCTCTACATCCCGTGGATTTGATTTCACATAGCGGTGATTGAACGTGCATCCAGAATGCATATCAACATTGTGATCATCTCGCAAGTGAGCGACAAGGTATGGGATATCCCCAACAACGGAGCACTCTGATCCGGCGTAGGGGCAGGTATAAGGCCTAAAATTGCAAGCAGCCTCATGCTTCAACTTACTATAATAAGGGAATATCTCGGGGCACCCCAGTGAGGTATACTTGCAAGGAAGTTCGAGTGATTCGGCAACCTTTTCTAGTGCCAAACATCTTATATCACCAAGCTCGTGCCTACAAGTCGGACATTTGTTATGAACCCTTACTTTACACGTCGAACAAATGGTATGACCATTGTGGCACTGCACAGCACGAGTTTTCCATTAGCAAAAACAAAAAACAAACCATAATCAGCAAAACACCAATCAAGGCCAAAACAATCGAGAAAGTTCTCATCAATAATATCATAATAGCAATTTGCAAGGTCAAACGCTAATCACTAAATATCAGAAACTGCTCAAAGTTAATCATTGTGTATCTCCGGCTAGTGTTTCATCTTATGTTCGATCTTCTTCCGTTTTCTTTAATACATCACACAATTTTACAAGTATCCAGAGAGAGAAACTAACAAATTTAGGTAAACCAGTATAAACTCATGTAATCAAGTTAAGGAAGAAGTTTGCAAGATTAAATTATACCTCTTCTTTTTGTACATATTTCCCCAAATAAAGTCAAGGTGGAGAAAATGTTCACTCAAATCCCAAATTTTGGAACAGCGCTGACAAGGTTTCTTATCTTTGCTGGAATTTAACCAAATCGAAAGAAAAACAATATAAGAAAAGAGGATAATTTGGTGAACCCTACAAACCAGCTCATACACCGCACTTCGCCCAAAATTAAAATTAGTCCAAGCACGGGATTCAAAACAAGGATTAGATTCCATTTAACTGTCAAAAATTAGAGCAAATTCCTCAAAATTCAACGCGAAGCACCAATCAACACAAATTCCCCAAAATATCTAGAATCTTCCAAAGAGCAAAAAGAACACAGAAAAAAGAAATTGGAGAGGGGGAGAGAGAGAGAGAGAAGAAACCTGATGGATTGGAGGGTACATGGAATTGGTGCAAACGGGGCATTCAAGTAGCTCATGAACACTCGTAGTGGGATTAATAACCATACCATTGAGACTATTGGTGTTGATATTAGTATGGGGTGGCTTCGAAGAGATCTCGTCTTCCTCCATCAATCCATCAGTGGATGATACGCATTCAATGCTAGATTCCATTTCTACAAATTCTTCACTTCTTTGCTCAGATCAAACGGCCAATCATTTCAGGAAGTTGGGAGGGGTGAGAGAGTGGGAGGAATTCTTGGGCCCCTTTAGGGAGAAATCATGAATGTGGAATTTCGCAAGAAAATTTTGGATAATTATGAGATTGAGGACGGGGGAACATGAGAAATAGCGAAGAGGGTTCTCAAAGGAGATGCTTTTCTTGATGGAGCTTTCTCTTTGATTTCTTTTGTATTTCTTTTCTTTTTTTGTTTTAACGTAGTATTTTTACCCGCAATTGTACGGGAAATTTTTTTATAATATATTTTTATTATTTTAATATAAATAGAGTTGATAATATTTAATAAAATTAAATAATTCAAATAAAAAGTATGTTATCAAATGTGATAAATGTCGAACATATATATATTATATTACAAAAATTACTTAATATCTATTATTTTATTTGAAGATTACTTAATTAATATAGATTGCGTATTTTCTCATTTTTAAGCAACAACTTGATTTGAAATTATTTATTTAATCCATTATTTACATCATATTAAATTGATAATTAGATTTATTTAATACACATTTTTAATTGAGATGATGTGAAAAATCAAATTAAAATAGCTCAACTCGACTTGGAATTATTTAATTAATTTTTTAACACATTTATAAAATATATTCCTTATTTACATCATATTAAAATTGATAATTCGATTCATTTAATACACATTTTTAATTAAGATGACGGGAAATATGTTTCTTATTATCAAATATGTTTCTTATTTACATTTTACTAAATTGCTAATTTGATTTATTTAATACGAATTTGTAATTGCGATAACAAAAAAAAATCAAATAAAAATATATTTAAATTAAATTGAGACTATTCATTTTCTCACTCCCACTAACTAATTATTATCTCTTTAATTAATTTATTAATATGTATTATTTATAATTTATTATAATAATTTACATTTATTTACATTATTTTATAGTAATAAACTATATATATATATATATATATATATAAATATGAGGCAAATACAAAATAGTCAAATAAGATAGTGAAAGATAAATAGTAGCTACCAAAATAACACTATATAAATTATAGCCATTTTTATTGTAAATTGTCGTAAATACCCTTGTAAATTTAACTAACAAATTTTACGATTTTTAAGATTTTGAGTATAAATCCGCTTGCTATGTATGATTAATATTATGCTAGAATTAACATTAAGAATGAACTAATATTATGCTAGAATAATATAAAAATTTGCATAATTAAGGTACTCAAATTCAGATATATGATATAAGCTCTTATTGTCAAATATGTTTTTTATTTACATTTTAGGAAGTTGTTAATTTTATTTATTTAATACAAATTTTTTAACTGTTATAACAACAATATCAAATAAAAAATATATCTAAATTAATTTGAGACTATTCATTTCTCCACTCCCCACTAACTAATTATTATCTCTGTAATTAATTTACTAGTCCCTCTTTAATATATTTTTAATTTTCAATAAATAAATTTGTATTTATAAATACAAATATAGTTATATTTTTATTTTTATTTTTTTCGTATTAATTATTTTATTATTCTCAATAAAAAGTGAAAATTTAATAAGGTAAATATTATTAAAAATATACGTAATTCATTAATTATATATATTTTTATAAAATATACAAATTAAAAAATAATCAATATAATTTTATAATAGAATTAAAGAAAAGTAATTATTGATAATATAAGAAGAAAAATAAAAATAAGGAATGAAAATACAATAAAGTAAATAGAATAGAAATGGAGAAGCAAAATGAGAAGAAAGTGGCAAAATGATTTTGGTTATATATAGAGAGAGAGAGATGTGTACTTGTGTGAGAGAGAGATAAAAAAGTAAGAGGATTTGTAGTTTTAGTAGGCAGAGAGGGACATGATACTTCTTTGCCCATAAATCGAAAAATTAAAATTAAAATTAAAAAGAATTATGTTTCAACTTATTTTATTAAATTGCTAGCAAGAGAACGAATTCGTTATAGATTAATAAGTTAACCTTAAGTCGTATTCTCAAGGAAGGCTAAGCAGAGTTTTATCTACGTTGCAAAACAGAAAGCAATTAAAAGAAGGGGTTTGAAATTTTAACTAATCTAATTAATCTATCTAAGCAAATGAATTGAAAGAATTTAAAATACGAATTACCTAGGCGAAAATTAATAAAGCGATTAAATCATAGATCTAAGAATGAAGATTTAAAGAAACTGAATTTAAACATGCCTTGAATTGATTAATTAACATAATTGAAAGATTTGGATTAACGAATTGTGAATTAATCAAGAAAATAACAAGAAGAAAAAAGATCATAAAGCAATAAAGAAAGCAATAATAGAACTCACGAATTGGA